>JAADXW010000027.1:0-58836 GCA_023337975.1 Phytopythium ostracodes
GTACTGAAAAGTCCCCAGAGAAGTCATTACGGTCATCACTATTTCAGTTAACTGCTGTCGCATTGTTACACGCCTACCAATTATAAACTGTCGCCTTTTGTTTGTGCTACTGTGGCGCTATTCCCGGGGGAGACTGTACAGCGATCGATGTATCGACGGCATCGATACGGATACAACTTGCAACCTACGTAAACTTCATTTCTACTGTAGTGCGCATTCATTCTAGCCGAACAAGGAGATCCGATCCGAAAGTGCTCAATTTCGTGGGCCACGAAGTAGCTCGGCGCCCCATCGGAGTCTGTATTGCACACAAAAACGGTCCAAGCGACTCATGGTGATCCGGTTTTCTCTTGCTCTCAGTATGCCAAAAGACTCGACGGTTGGCCCGCCCTGCGCCACGCCCGATGTGTTGAGTGTACTCCACCTGATCCGTTCAAAACCCTTCACATTCAATATACATCATACCTTCATACTATTCATATATAAAATAAGTAAATTAATCATTAAGCCAAAACCTTTTCAAATAAATGTTAAACCGCATCTAGTTTGCCCTCCCCCCCCCCTACCTTGGAGAGGCGTTCCCCTATTCAGCCAGTGCGGTCCGCCCCCTCCTCCTCCTCCTTCCGCAGTCAGTCTCCAACGCACCGTCCTTCGCCCCCCATCGCTTCCGTTCCGTTCCGTTCCCTTCCGGTCGTGACGATGGCGTTCGGCGTGTCGGTGACGCCCCCCGAGGGGGAGAAGACACCGTTGCTGGACGTGGCGGCGTCCGCGCCGCTCTCCAAGCGCCACCAGGGGCTTGGCGACCGCTACCCTGCGCAGGACGCGACGTGCTGGTCGGCGGCGCTCTTCTCGTGGGTGTCGCCCATCATGGAGCTGGGCAACGCCCGCCCGCTGGAGCACGACGACCTGTACCAGCTGGACCCGCCCAACCGTGCGCACAACGTGTACCGTCGCTTTCAGGCGGCCTGGGAGCGGCAGCTGCAGAAGCCTAGGGGCGGCCCGAGCCTCGCGTGGGCGCTGGGCAGCGCGTTCGGCGGGCAGATCGCGCGCGCCGGCCTGCTCAAGCTGGTGCACGACTCGCTGCAGTTCGTGGCGCCGCTGCTCATCAAGCGCATCATCGCGTACCTGACGGACCCGGCGGCCTCGCTGAGCGAGGGCCTGCTGTACGCGGGCGTCGTGTTCGTCACGGGCGTGGCGCAGTCCTTTTTGTTGCGCAACTACTTCTTCCACTGCTTCGAGTCGGGCATGCGCGTGCGCTCGGCCGTCTGCACGGCCGTGTACCAGAAGTCACTGGTGCTGTCGGCCGCCGCGCGGCAGAAGAAGACCACGGGCGAGATCACCAACCTCATGTCGATCGACGCGCAGCGCCTGCAGGAGCTGTCCACCTTCATCAACAGCGTCTGGTTCTCCGTCTTCCAGATCTCCGTCTCGTGCTACCTGCTCTGGAAGCAGATCGGCGTCGCCACCTTCGCGGGCGTCGCCATCATCGTGCTGCTGCTGCCCGCGACCGCGGGCATCTCGAAGCTCATGCGCAAGCTGCAGCTGCGCCTCATGACGGTCAAGGACGAGCGCATCAAGGTCTGCCACGAAGTGCTCGCTGGCATCAAGGTCATCAAGCTGCAGGCCTGGGAGAACTCGTTCACCACGCGCGTCATGGGCTTCCGCGCCGAGGAACTGAGCAAGTTACGCACCTACATCTTTGCACGCGCCGGGTCCATGACGCTCTTCTCGTCCATCCCGTCGCTCGTGACCGTCACGAGCTTCTGGATGTACGTCATGCTCGGCAACACGCTCGACGTGGGCACGGCGCTCACGTCGCTCGCGCTGTTCAACATCCTGCGCTTCCCGCTTTTCATGCTCCCGCAGGTGCTCAACTCGATCATCGAGGCCAGCGTCAGTGTCGAGCGTCTGCGCTCGTACCTGATGGAAGAAGAGCGCGAGAAGGTCGGCCCCGGCAACCTCACGCGCGTCGGCGTGCGCGTGCGCGACGCCGACTTCATGTGGGACGCGCCCGTTGTGCCGTCGTCCGCGGACTCGGCGTTCGAGAGCAACGAGGAAGAGGACAGCGTCAGCAACAGCAGCAGCAAGCTGGCCGCTGTCCCCGTGCTGCGGGACGTGTCGCTGGACGCCAAGGAGGGCGATCTGATCGCCATCGTGGGCCACGTGGGCGCCGGCAAGTCGACGCTGCTGAGCGGCATCTTGGGCGACGCGCGCTGCGCCAAGGGCTCCGTCAACGTGCGCGGATCCATCGCGTACGTCTCGCAGCAGCCGTTCATCCAGAACGCGACCGTGCGCGACAATATCTGCTTTGGGCTGCCCTTCCAACCCGAGCGATACGCCGAGGCCGTGCGCGTCAGCGCGCTCAAGAAGGACCTGGCGATCCTGCCCGCGGGCGACCGCACGGAGATTGGCGAGAAGGGTATCAACCTCAGCGGCGGGCAGCGCACACGCGTGGCGATCGCGCGCGCTGTGTACCAGAACGCGGACATCTACGTGCTGGACGACGTGCTGTCGGCAGTCGACAGCCACGTGGGCCACGAGATCTTCACGAACTGCATCAAGACGACGCTCAAGGACAAGCTCGTGCTGCTCGTGACGCACGGGCTGACGTTCCTGTCGCAGTGCGGCCGCGTGATCGTGCTGGAGAAGGGCGCGGTCGTGGAGGACGGCGGCTACCGCGAGCTCATGGCCAAGTCCGACGGCATCCTGACGGACCTGGTGACCAAGTACATGGACCAAGACCAGCAGGACGCGCACCATGAGACGATCGAGGACATTGAGGACGAGATCGCCGTGGAGGAGGAGGACCAGGAGGACGACAGCGGAGGTGCGCACGTTGCGTACGCGATCCAGCAGAGCCGCTTGTCGCGCACGTCGTCGGTGCGCAGCGACCTGACGCACGACGGCGAGTTCCTCGGCGAGGAGGACGGGCAGCTGATCGCGGACGAGGACCGCGCGACGGGCGACGTCAAGTGGCAGGTGTACAAGTGGTGGATCAACGCGTTCGGCGGCATGTTGGCGGGCTTCCTGCTGGTCGTCGCATTCTCGGCCGCGCAGCTCATCAACCTGAGCTCGACGTGGTGGCTTTCGTACTGGTCGGAGCACGCCAAGGAGCACAGCGCGCGCGACCAGCAGCTCTGGTACGTGTACGTGTACTTTGGGCTGAACGTGCTGTATTCTGGCGCGCTGTACGTGCGCGCGATCGCGACGTACAAGGGCGGGCTGCGCGCTAGCCGCGTCATCTTCGAGTGGCTGCTGATGCGCATCCTGCGCGCGCCCACGAGCTTCTTCGACACGACGCCCCTCGGGCGGATCGTCAACCGCCTGTCCAAGGACGTGTACACGGTGGACGAGAGCATCCCGGCCACGTGGAGCATGCTGCTCAACACGCTCATTAGCGTGCTCGTGACGCTCGCGACCATCTCGTACGTGACGCCTGTCTTCATGGTGATCCTGCTGCCCGTCATGGTAGGCTACTACTACTCGCAGCGGTACTTCATCAAGTCGTCGCGCGAGTTGCAGCGCCTCGACTCGATCAGCCGCTCGCCCGTGTTCGCGCTGCTGTCCGAGACGCTGGACGGACTGCCCACGATCCGCGCGTACGCGGCCGAGACCCAGTTCGCGACGCAAAACGAGGCGCTGCTGGACCGCAACCAGCGCGCCTACTTCCTCAACTTCGCCGTCAACTGCTGGCTCGCACTGCGCCTCGAGTTCGCTGGCACGCTCATCGCAGCCTTTGCGGCGCTCGCGGCGGTGCTCGCGCACACGGCTGACCCGGAGCGCGGCGCCGCCTTTGCTGGTCTGGCCGGTGTGTCGCTCACGTACGCCTTCACGGTCACGCAGTCGCTCAACTGGTCCGTGCGCATGGTCAGCCAGCTGCAGACGCAGATGGTGTCGGTCGAGCGCATCAAGAAGTACACAGAGATGGACGTCGAGGCCTCGCTGACCTCGAGCAAGCAGCTCTCGGGCTGGCCCACGCGCGGGGAGATCGAGTTCCGCAACGTGAACCTGCGCTACCGCCCGGGCCTGCCGCGCGTGCTGCGCAACCTGTCGCTGAGCATCAAGCCTCAGGAGAAGATCGGCATCGTCGGCCGCACGGGCGCGGGCAAGTCGAGCCTCGTGGTGGCGCTCATGCGCCTCGTGGAGCTGGACGCCGGCGCCATCTACCTGGACGGCGTCGACATCTCGCAGATCGGGCTGCACGAGCTGCGCGGCAATATCTCAATCATCCCGCAGGACCCGGTGCTGTTCTCGGGCACGGTGCGCTCCAACGTGGACCCGTTCGATCAGTACGAGGACGAGCAGATCTGGACGTCGCTGCGCCGCGCGCACCTGACCCACGCTGTGGCGGCGCTCGACGCCAAGGTGGACGAGAAGGGCAGCAACTTCAGCGTGGGCGAGCGGCAACTGCTGTGCATCGCGCGCGCGCTGCTCAAGCGGTCGCGCGTGATCCTCATGGACGAGGCCACGGCGTCGATCGACACGGAGACGGACCGCAAGATCCAGGCGAGCATCCGCGAGGAGTTCCGCGAGTGCACGTGCCTGACGATCGCGCACCGCATCAACACGATCCTGGACGCCGACCGCATCCTCGTCATGGAGCGCGGCGGCGTCGGCGAGTTCGACACGCCCACCGTGCTGCAGCGCAAGCCCGACGGGCTCTTCAAGGCGCTCGTCGAGCACTGGAAGAGCGACGGGCACGACGAGTGAATGAGCGACTGTCAAGCAGAGAAGTAGAGAGGAGACCTCCAGACGAGAATGTGAGGTGAACGGGAAGCTCATTCGCACGTCATCAACGATTCTAATTGGATAAAAAACGCTGAATAAAATCGAATCAGACGGAGCGATTGGTTGAAAATAGACATTAAACCGCCAATATGAACTCCAAAGCGGCAAAAAGCAAGAGGAGGACCGAGTGAAGAGGAAGGCGATGGCGTCGTGGGCGGCGCTGAACGCGGCGGGCCGCGGGCTGCTGGACGCACTGAGCGCGCCGGACCGCGCGACGGAGGAGGCGCGCGACGCTGAGAACGCCGCGCGTTACGAGAAGGCGCTGCGCCACCAGCAGCAGCACGAGGTGGGCAGGAAGTCGGTCGATCGATCGCCCGTTGCTTGCATTAATTGTCTTCCTGTTGTGATGACTGACGACGACGACGACGATGACGACGCGTGGGCCGCAGACAGACCCGGCTAAGGAGATCTACGTGCAGCTGCTCCAGGTACGCGCCGCTATAGCGAGGACAGCGCGGCAGGGACACCCGTCCTGACGCGTTGGCTCGTGACTGGAACAGGGCGACGCGGGGCTCAACCACCGGCTCGAGTACCTGTGCAACAAGAACGCGGCCGCTATCGAGCTCGAGCGGCGCGCGTACGACGCGGCGCTCACGTACTTTGCCCATGTGAGTGAGGCGCTGGGGCCAGAGGGGCAGACACACAGAGAGAAGGCAGGTGGTCGCTAACGAACGCGCCTTTGACACGTGTGTAGGCGCTGGAGCTGGACGCGACGGACGTAGTGGTGTGGCATCAGATGGCGACGACCGCCGTCGAGACGGGAAAGTAGGTGCTCGCCACCTTTAAAGACGAGAAGCAGTGGCCATCGCACTGACTGGACGCTGACCACGGCTCTCTGAACGTGGCAAATCAGACTGTGGCTGGCGCGGCGCGCGCTGGAGGAGGGCATGCGGGCCGACGACACGTACTGGCCACTCGTCGAGACGCTGGCGCAGGTGCTGAACGAGCTGGGCGACCGCGAAGAATACGAGCGCGTAGCGGCGTATTTGCTTCAGCACGACCCGCAGTGTCCGTCCATCAAGCTCATCAACGACAAGCTTGAGAAGGAGCGAGCGCGAGAATCGAGCAGCAGTGACGGCCACGTCTTTGCTGGCCCCAAACTACGCGAGCAGGTGACGGAGGCTTCGAGAAAAAGACTTGCTCAAGCACAGCGCCGACTCGACCACCTCCACGACAAGTCTGCGCAAGAGACAAAGCGGCGGAAGCTGATGCACGAGAGTGTGCAGCAGCAGTTGGAGGCGAGCTGCCGCGCGCGGCCGTACCGACTGCAGCAGCTCTCGTGGCAAGCACTCGGCAAGCTGCTGCTGGAGGCGTTTGAAGACTCGATGGACACGAGCGACGGAGGCAGCTCGACTCGAAGCATTTATCGTGCTGCCATCAGTATCCAAGTGGACGTCAAGGTGCCGGTCGAAGCTGAGGGGGGTCAACCTACTGCTGATGAAGAGCCTGGAGAGCCTACGGCTACAACGGTAGGTGCAGACGTCAAGACAGAGAGTGAGCAGACGACAGACGCGCCAGAGACCAGTGGTAACAAGTCAACTCGCCCAGCCAAGCGACAAAAAGTGACCAGGAAGACATCCATTGATATCACCGCCGCCGATCTCGGCACGGCCAGCACGAGCGACAACGACGACACCCACGACAGCGGCGTAGCGACAACCAGCGACGCTGACGAGCCGATGCCTGTGCGGCGAAAGTCCAGGCGCAACGAGCAACGACTGAAGGACGAGCATGCCGCAGCAGTCAAGAAGGCGAGGGAGAAGAACCTGGCTTACCGGCTGAAGGCGTTCCTCTCCGGCACTGATACGGATGCGATCAACGATTCCACCGACAATATGCCCGAACAACAAGCTGATGACCAAGCAAAGGTTCCCTGGCCTTCGCCGCTGTCTGTCGAGCTGTCGGGATTCACGTTTCGGTTCCTTGACGCAGAGCACAAGGAGATTGCTCAGATCAACGCCTTCGGGCATAGTGAGGGCAAAGACGACAAAGAGGAAGACACGTCGGCGAAGAAGAGATCCTCGTTGCCCTCCCACGCGTCTTCAGCATCGGCAGCCGCAAGTCGTGGCAGTGCTGCTGACAAACGCGTGAGCGTTGCGCAATCGCTCGCTGCCGCTGAAGTTGCCGAGTTTGTCGCGCATTTTGCTGACCAACCAAGCGACGGGGCTTCCTCTCCGGCTTGCAGGCTCTTGGACCTGATCCAGGCCTATTTGAATCAATGCGGAGAGTGGTCGCAGGTCAAACTTGGAAGAAACGACGACGAGGACCTCCATGTGGTCTTCTCGTGGCTGGAACGCACCATCAACGGCAACCTTGACCCGGACACCGTGCCGTCCTTTGCCTCTCCGTCCGGGATCGTCGAGCTGGCGGCGACGATCAACCAGTCTGCGACTGTCCGTGAGCTGACACTTCGCGCGCGACTGTTTCTGTTGGAGTCGCGCTACGACACGCTTCTTCGCGAGTTCAGCAGTCGATCGGATCGGTCTCGTCGCCAGCAACTCAAGGCCAAGGTGGAGTCGCTCCTTTCAAAAGCACAGGGCATCCTTCTGGACGTGTGCTGGGCGGAAGATGCCGACGACGTGGAAGGCGAGGATGACGAGCCCTTCTCTCGTGTAGACTACATCCGGATCCACTGGCTCGTGGCGCGAATGTACGAGCGCATCGGAGACCCCCGATCAGCCCAGCTCTACTACTTAAAATGTAAGGAACAGTTGCAGTCGCGCAAGACTACTGCGACCACAGTGGAATCAGCCGAGGCAGCCGAGAACGCACTTGAGGTCGTGATCCTGCCGAACCAGAAGTTTGATCAGCAGATCTCGCTCGGCGTGCTCGAGGAGAAGCTGTCGGAGCTGCGGTTCTCAGACGTGTACTTGGAGGCGTGCCAGTTGTACGAGACGCAGCGCTACGACGAGGTCATCTCGGCGCTGTTCGGGTACATCTTCCCCGCCAGTCAGCCCCCGCGGTTGATGGATCTGCTCGACGAGTTCCAGCCCGGAGAGGACATCACCGTCGGCACGATCGCTGCGGGTGACGCGGGGGCAACGTCATCGCGCAAGCTGTTCCCGATCATTCTGGACTCGATCGACAAGTCGAAGAATTTCTCGGTCGAGGACGTGGTGCGGCTTCTGTTGACCATCCTGCACCACATTGTTGTCTTCTTCCGCGGCCTCGGGCCGTCCCTTGGCCAGGAGAAAGCTGACACCACCTCCGGAAGTCACTCCGATGACGACACCCGCTTCCACGCGCTGATAGCCATGGAGTTCCTTCTCAAGCACCTCAAGGCAAAGTGCGCGGACGCCGAGTCCATCAGCGCCGAGCACTGTCTTTTGCTTCGTGGGTGCTGCTTGACCCTCCTGGACCCAGCGATCCTGCTGATGTTTGAGTCCCCGGCCGACGTGTTCGCGTTGCTGTGGTCACTGCTCGACATTGCCCACTCACATGCCGGAGGCCGAGGGGATGCGTCGTCACCGTTGCCTGGGCGTGTGATTGAGACTGACGCGGTCGGACACTTGCTGTATCAGATCCGCTCGTTCTCGAACGACGACTTCCGCGATCTGTTCGCCGCTGCTCCTGACCATTCGGCCAAGAAGAGGCAGCCTCGACGGGAGCGCGTGCGCTTGCTGCTCGTGGAAATCCTCCGGTACCTGAACCGCGAGCTGACTCGACACGAGTTGGTTGCTGTTGCGCTCCCAGCTGAGAAACGACGCGCGCTCATGCTGCTGTGCATCAGCCTGATGAAGCAGGAGGAAGAAGTGATCGCAAAGAACACCAACCACAAGACCCCGCAGCAACTCTTCGGGAACAGCGCGATCCTCTTCCTGCTCCTGTTTGCTGTGAGCTCGACCGACAACCGTGCTCGCAACGCAGGGCATCGAACGATAGTCAAGCTCGTGAGTTTTCTCCATGAGCGGATTGGCCAGCATGGGATGTGCGGGCTCGAATTCGGCGACTCGGAGGACCCGCGGCGGTCCGGCCCCGACTTCCTCGAGACGTGCGTCTCATTGCTGAGCAAGGACGCGTCCAGCGCCGACCAAAGCCTGAAGCGCGCTGATTCAGTGACGAAAGACCACTTCAGCACCGGAAACAGCAGCGAGAGCCGTGACGAGGAAGACGGCAAGCTGGAGCAGGAGCTAGCGCAGTGCTATCGGTGCTTGTACGACGTGCAGATCGTCTCTGGGTGCGCAGATCACAAGGCCGGGCGAACGTTCGCGTCGCTGCAATCGGAAGGCGACCCGGCGCTCAAGTGCAGCAAGGCGATCCAGCTCGCGCGGTTCGCCGTCCCGATCCTGCTCGACAACCGCCCGAAGAACAATGGACACAAGAAGGAGAACCTCAAGCTGCTGTACGCGATCCGCGACGCGCTGGCGGGCACTCAGTTCATCGACGCGGCGCTGACTCGGCGCCAGTTTTCGCCACAGTTGAGCGAGTATGTGAACCCCGACGGATTGCTGCGATGGCAAGACGATGACGACAAGACTCTGGCATATGTCAGGGCAGTAGGACGCGAGTCGACGGCAGGCGATGATGATGATGATGAAGATGTTGAGCACTTGAGCCACCTGTGGTATCTGCTCGGAGAGAGCTTCATCCTCGGCCGCGTGCGGCGGCGGAACAACCTGGCAGAGCTGATTGAGATGGAGGCTCGCGTCCGCGAACGCGCGTCCTTCTTGCTCAAGGACGTGCTCTACTGCCACCCGGAGCGGATGGAGTCGTGGATTCTTCTGGGCGAGACGATGAAGGAGCAGTACCACGTGACTACCGACGCGTGCGCGCTTGTGTTTGGCCGCAACAAGCGGATCGCAGCACTTCAGGCGTATGCGAGCATGTATGAAGCGACTGCTGCCCCCGTCAAGGCAGAAAAGATTGGCGTCGACTTGTTGCTGAATCCGGCGGACGCGAGCCCATCCGGCAAGTCTTTCACCGAGGTGGTCCTGAACGGGACGCTCTTCAAGCGGATCAAGCAGTGGAAGGATCGTCATTCCGCTCCGTCGTCGGCCGATGACAAAGCCGCAGTTCCAGCTCGAGGGGATGACGGCCAGTGCATCGATCAGACTGACCAGGAGATGCAAGATGCTCTCGAGATCCAGCAAGCCGCATGTGAGTACATCGCACGGGTGATCGAGTTCGCCCGGCGGAGCTTTGAGATGGCCGCGCGGTTAGGTGCTGCGTCATTGGAGGAGAAGCAGGTCGACGAGAAGGCGAAGGAGAGCGAGCAAGTGGAGAGCGACGAGGAGGAAGAGGAGGAAGAGAAGGAAGAGCTGCGCGACTCGATGGTCGAGTGCTACGAAGAGGCAGGGCTGATCCTGTACAACGTTTTGCAGGAGTTCTCGCTGCTCAAGGAAGGCAAGATGGACCGCTTCCCTTATAGCATCTACTCCCAAGTGGTCGAGCGGGCGTTGCTTTGCTTTCGCAGCGGACTGGCGCTGTGTGAAGCGAGCGACGAGGGACGCGCGGACGAAGCGCGCTTTCGCCTGTACTACATGGTTGGGAAGACACTGAAGAAGAAACGCTGGGTTCACAGCGTTCTGGACCAGGAGAGCAGGCAGCTCGGCGTGGCGGATGAGATCATGCGCTGCTTCTCGACCGCCGAGTCCATTCGCCAGGAAGGAAACATGGGCGAGCACGCTCTCGTGCACGCGTTCTATGCGCTTCAGGCGGTTCGGATGGAGCTGCTGCTCAATGCGTCGCCCTCGTTCGAAGAGCTCCGGCTGGTTGGCAAGTACTTCTACGTAGGAGCCGACGAAGAGGACGAAGAGGAAGACGAAGATGGAGAGTCCAGTGGTAGAGAAGGCAAAGAAGACGACCCGGCGACGAAGAAGCGAGACGGTGACGGGAAGAAGCAAGCCAAGCCCACCACGAAGACGGGAAAGGTGCCGGCATCAATTGCCGAGAACGCGGCTGAGATCGTAGCGCTGTTGGACCGCGTGGCGCCCGACGATTTGCAGCTCGACGTCGCAGTCGCGATCGTCAAAGGCTGGCTGATGCTGAACGTGATCGAGGCGCTGGAGGCGATCCCGGACGAAGACCGCTACTTCCACCCATCGCGGAGTGTGCTGGCGCGCGCGGTGTATTGGCTGTCGGAGCATTACTCGAAGGAGCTTCTCCCTCGCTCTTCCGACGATGCCGTAGCACCTCTCCTTGCGCCGTTGATCTCTGCCATCGAGGAGCATCGGGGCGCGTCGACCGTTGAGGGCGCGTCTGACGCGGCGGCGCGGGCGCTGAGGGAGCTGGCGCCCGTGTTCGATAAGAAGCGGCCGCAGATCGTCGCTATCTGGTTCTCCGAGTACATCCCGAGCGCCAAGAAGTTCGAGGAGCTGAACCAGCGGCAGATCAAGTACGACTACTACCGCCTCAAGTACTGGCGGTACCTCATCCGCTTGCTGCAAGAGAACGAAGCGTACGGGCGGCTGAAGGAGGTCGGGTCATGGGTGCTGGCCTGCAAGGAAGACCACGACGTGATCGACCTGATGCTGGGCATCGTGCTCAAGGCGCGCGGCGTGGTGCTCCGCAAGCGCGTGCGTGAGCTGCTGCCGCCGCTTTCTGAAGCGCACGCGAGCGATACTCCCGCTGTGGTCGAGGCGAGCGACGAGGCCAAGGCGGAGACGCTGCTGAAACAGCTCGCCAAGGCGTATTCGTACTACTTGGACGTCGCGGACGCCCAGTCGCGGCTCGTGGGCGTGGTCGAGCAGAGTCAGCTCGTGTTGGAGAACGCCGAGCTGCCCATGGTCTGTCTGTTCGTGCTGGCCACGACGGCGTTCGCGCAGTACGTGCAACTGTCGGCTCACGCGCGCACGCTGCTTGTCGTGGACGCCGAGTTCAAGACCAACGTGAACGTGATCCAGGACGCACTGCGCCGCGACGAGCTGCCGCCTCGCATCTACGACGCGCTGGGCCGCGAGGCCTGGCAGTCGTTCCTGATGGCCGCGCGCACCTTCTGCGAGGAGCGCTGGCCCGAGCGCACGGGGAAGACCAAGGCGCCCAAGAGCCGCGCGCGGGCCAAACTGGCAGCAGCAGCGACAATGGCGGTAGCAACGCAACCGACTGGTCCTGGTGCTGCTCCTTCGAGTGGGGCAGCGGTTCTGACGGCGACGAATGCAGCGGTGAGCAATGGGGCGGGGGTGGCGCAGGCCAAGTGATAGAAGCGGTAGAAGGAGCCACTCAACACGCGCGCTTGCCGGCGGTGGTCCTTGTATTTGTTACACGTTTTCTTGGTCGGGCCGGTCGAAAGAAGCCGCTCAGAGTCTGTACTTGCGGCGCATCCAGTGCATATCCTGCTCAACGCGGCCAATGAGGCTCTGGATGCGCGCGGGGTCCGTCTCGTCGCGATGGCGCCCGAAGCCCTGTCCATCAGTCGGTCGAGCGGTCAGTGGCCGGTTGTGGACCGCATCCATCCATCCGACAGTAGACAGCAAGCAGAGAGGGCAGGGAGCTACCTGGGACGAGCGCGCGATGCGGCGGTAGTACTCGCGCGTGTCGGGCGCTAACGCGCGGCTCGTGCGCAGGATGCGGCGGTAGAGCGCGCGCGACTGCTGCTGCGCCTGCGCGAGCGTGAGCGGCGGCATCGTCTGAGGTCTGAAAGGCTCGAGGAGGCGTGTGTGTGGTCCGTCGCTGGTGAATTGAGGAGTGGGCGGACACCACGGAAGCGAGTCGCCGACATGCCGGCGCAAAGAAATGGACCGTTGCATAGGCCGGTCGCGGGTTATGCACCCGCCACGGACAGGATCTGCGCGACAAGAGAGACTGCATGGTCGGTCCGGTCCTGGACCAAGGTGTGAAGTGTATGTTAGTGGGGCCTTCATATTGTATTGTATGGCGCTCTGTATTGCCACAGTAGCAAAGGTTGAACGAGGTTACTTGACCACGTTGACGTTGAGCAGCTCAATGGAATTGGATGACACGTTCAATGCAATGCAGTGGCGCGTCATCCACGTCGGCTTTTCTGTTTGGGCGTAAACCAGGCAATGGCCTGTAAATATCTATACTTACGTTAAATCATATACAGTACAGTCACACCTCCCACAGATGATGTTCCAATAAATGATAGATCTCAATAATAGATAATATTTTATAGTTTGAGAATCACCGACGTAATACTAGAAATGCCACATAGTAGAAAACTCCTCCATGATAATTAATATTTGATCCCGATTTTACCCGAGTTTGATAATTTTCAAGTAAATGTTGGTATAAATTGTCTCTATTTGTGAGAAATAATTGCTAACACAGCTCACTTTATGTTATGTTCATCATTTTTACTCCCTCCGGTCCAAAATACTAGTGGTTCTCACGGTTGGAATGTTTGAAGGAATAAACAGCCAACCACACGAAACCTGCACCCTTCCTACTCTGAGAAGTCCTCACTGTTTCTGCAGAGGAACCTTCCCCAACACTTCAGTTTCTTCCAATCAGCGTCGCCTTTTTGTTTCCACGATACGCAAATTTTATCCAATGACCGTCGAGTCGCGACAAACTTGGTGTGCCGGTCGCCATTCGTCAAGGGGCAAATGACCAAGCAGTCAGCCCGAGCGGCAGCGATGCTTCGGCTGGAAGCCGGTGCCCTTAACGGAGCGCTCGCCGACACGAACGACGAGGAGGAGAATGATAATTAATGGGAGACCCCTTCTTTCGTAGCTCGCCTGCGTGTTACCCGGCACTTGTCACGCAACACAGTCATGAAAGTAGCGAAGTGGCACGCTGGCCGCATTTTCGAAATGGATGCGATGCGTGCGCGGCGAGACATTCAACTTAGTGTTGATGGCTTTGTCCTTTTATTGGACAAGTTAGCGAGCCGGCCTGCCTTCGAACGCGTCAACGGCAAGCAACCCCAAGCACCTCTACAGCTACAGTTGGAAGTGTTTCTGTACTCGCTGCACTCTCTTACATACCACCAGATAGCCCAGCACTTCGGCGTTGGCGAAGGTATGGATGCAAGCTGGTCTTACTGATTGACAATGCTCTAATGGACTCCGTTGTGATTGCATGACGGCACGTTAGGTACCGTAAAGACATTCTCCGATCGCGTGCTGGACGCACTGCTGAGCATTGAGTCCAAGTGTGTGCGGTGGCCGACTGCAACTGAGCAAGAAGAAACCAAGGCGGTCACGCTTGCGCTGAACAGGATCCCAAACTGCGACGGCTTTGTGGACAGCACCACGTTCAAGTTGAAGTATGCACCTTCTGTCGATGTGGAATGCTATTTTTCGCGGAAGTCAGACTACTATGTCAACGCCCAGGTCGTACGTGATCATCGCCGCCGCATCATCTACTACAAGGTTTGCATTCGGATCGTTTTGGGAATAGTTTCTGCTTGCTGCGTTGCGCTAAATCGCCAGTCGTAACTTATTTTTTGTAGGTTGGGCTGCCGGGATCTGTCCATGACAAGCGCGCATTGTCATTCACCGGGATGAGTTGCGACCCGCGCCAGTTCTTCGCGCGCAATGTGTTTCTGCTGGGCGACAGTGCGTATGGCACGTGCTTTCCGTTCATTTTGGCTCCTTTCAAGTGGGCGGCTCGCTAGTGCGCAAGAATGCACGCTTCAACTACCTCCTCACAAAAGACGTATCGCAGTTGAGCATTGCATCGGTGTTCTGAAGGGTCGTTTCCCTATTTTGAGTTCGATCCGGATTTATTTGACGGATGATGAGGCATATCAGAGACTGTGCAGGCTTCAGGTTGCGTGCTTTGTTCTCCACAATTGGTGCATTGACATCGAGAAGGAGCCTTTCGAAAGAATCGAAGAGACCGAAAGTGGGGATGGCTGTGACGGCGATGACACCCACATTGCGTACAACCCGGACCTTTATTTCTCGTCGGGTGAGCTACGACTCCTGGCGCAAAACGAAGCACTGTCGTCACTGCCCGTCTAAGTAAATCGACGGTTTCCCATGGCTCAGCGACTGTTGATAGATTAGCGCATTGGCATTCGTTCTTGTTGGCAACAATGGTTGTACAGTAGAGTACTTCACTTCCGCAAGGCCACTTAGTCTTCCCGCAGCAACGATTCCCGATGGCGCACCACGCATATCAACAGTAACCACAAATCGTTTGAGCCGCTAGTACTGTAGTGCATTGGGTCGATTAATGGACGAGGACCCGCCCATTCCTTGCCTACTATACGTAATTCTAGTCCTCCTTGCTCTCCTCCTCTTTGCTGCCACTCGTCTTGTCGGCGCTGGTGAGAACGAGCTCGAGCTGCTTGCGCATGATCTGGAACTGCTGGTCCATTTTCTTCTCTTGCAGACGGAGCTGTTCTTGTTGAAGCTCGAGCTGCAGCTTCTCGCGCTGCACCTCCATGTCGCCGCGCTGGCGCTTTTCACGCTCCGCTCGCTTCTCCGAGTGGACCTGCATGAGCGTGTCGAGGAGGGTGAGCGACTGGCCCGCCGGCTGCGAGCGCTTGGTTGGTTTGGCAGGGGTGGGTGCCTTGGCCGAAGCGGACGCTTCGGTTGGTGGCGTACTGTAGGTTGAGGTGCCGTCAGGAGTGTTTCTACTGCCTGGCGGTGGCGTACCGTAGATGCCCGGCGTCGCACCAGCCGTACCGTAGGCTGAAGCATCAGCATCACCATGAACGGTGCCACTCTTGAGACGCGGGGCCACGGTCTCAGATCGTACGGTACCGGTACCGGTACTGGACTGGACCTGGCCGCTTACGGCGCTCACCATACCGCTACCTCCTCCCTCCTCCCCCCTCCCCCCGCGTCATGCTTGTCTACGTCGTCCGCATCGCCACCATCGCTGTTGTCGGCCGTCCCCGTCGTTCGCACGATTGTCAAGCCCGGCTCCATTAGCATAGGCGGGTTGACGTTGTGCCGTGTAGCGAAAATGTCGTCCATTAGATAGAAAAATGGGCACTTCTTTTCTAGCAGCACTACACAACCGCAAATCATGAGCACCGTAAGCAACCAAAAGCACAATGAGCTCAATCTGATCGACTCGTACCATGAATACTGAGGGGATCACTGGCCTTGACCTCGAAGCCTGAGCGGGCGAGTTTTTGCTTGTACGTCTTGTACGCACTCTCGAGCTCAAGGGTCTTCGTCTTCATTTGGAGCTTCGTCTTGCTGCTGTCGGCTTCAGAAAGGCGGTGGTGCGCGCTCTCTTAGAAGCGCTCCTCTGGTGTATGTGTCTAAGCTCGAGGAGAGATGGTTGAAGAGGAGGAACACCTCGTCATCGGTCCAACGCTTCACAGCCCCCATCGCGGCTCGTATGCAAAGTGGGAACTGCCGCATCTGCTCCAAATTTGAACCACCGAGTCCATTGAGTGGCCAACGTTTAATTGTTGTGTTCATCCAATCGCTGGTCCTTTCAGTAAAACGTGGTTGAGAGTTATGCCCAATAGAAAGAAACCTGCAATCTTTTCGCAGCGGCATAAAAATTACTTCGTAGGCATGCTACAGGTATTTTCTGATTGGTCAGTTCTACCTGCACCTGCAGACCTGCTAACCGTGAGAACCGCTACTAGTCCGATAACATGAGAGGCTTTGATTCGCAAAAAACGACCAAAATTAATTCCTACTGGGTAAAATCCCACCAATTATATCAGCAAAATTAAAAATAAAAAAAAACAATCGAGGTTTATCTCCAAATTTGTCTGAGGTTTTGGCGAGTTCTCGCTTTTATTTTTTTTTGGCGCGAACGCATTTTCGCGCTTGTTGGCACCAGCAGCCTCATGGAAGATGCACGCGCGCTCAATGCGGACCTAAAACCAGAAGACCGCGCCAACATCGCCGCCTATTTCCTCATCCTCTCCACGGAGCTCAAGCTGAAGCGCGGGGCGCTTACTGCTGCGTCAAGTGCCGCACGAAAACGGCAGGGCGGCCGTGGACCAAGGCGGTGAGAAGCCTCGAAAAGAGCGGCCAGCTCCCAGACTTAAGCGCGTCGTCGAGACCGCGCTGCGACCGCAAGAAGAAGTGGGTCGACATCAGCGCGCGTATTCGACTCGCTCCGTGGCGCCGGCGTGGAAATCTTTGCAACCTGGCTAAAGCGCTCGAGATTCCCAAGACCACGGTGCACCGAGAGTTGAGCGAGGGCGCCATCTTGCGCCGCTCGAACGCGGTCAAGCCGTACCTGACCGACGAGAACAAACATGGGCGCTTGTCGTTCTGCATGTCGTTTGTTAACCCGGACAACATGGAGCTTTGGGGTCAAGACACGCGCACTCATATCGACGAAAAATGGTTCTATCTCACCCATGTCAACCAGATCTACTACCTCGCGCCGGACGAAGCACCGCCATGCCGTAGCGCCCAGTTTAAGCGCTATATCACCAAGGTCATGTTCCTAGCTACAGTCATTTTTGACGGCAAGATAGGGGTATGACCCTTTGTCGTGAAGGAAGAAGCTCAGCGCTCGTAGAAGAACCGACCCGCGGGGGCCATGTATCTCAAGCCGGTAGCCGTCGACTGCGTTCAGCACCGCAAGATGATGGTCGAGTCCGTCGTCCCAGCGATCAAGGCGAAAGTTCCCACCTCCATGAAGCACCGCGCCCTCGTGACCCAGCAAGGTGGCGCGCACTCACGTTCTGGAGGACGACGCTGTCGTTCAAGCTGTATGCGCTGAGGGCGGGTGAGACATACGAATCGACAAGCAGCCACCTAACAGCCCAGATCTAAACGTGCTTGATCTATTTTTTTTTTGCTTCATCCAGGCCTTGCAGCACGAGCTCGCGCCATCTTCGATCGATGAGTTGATCGACTGCATTGAGTAAGCGTACGAGGAGCTCAGCCTTACAAAGCTAGACGACACATTTCTCTCTCTTCACTGTGTCATCTCAGAGTTCGGCGCGAATACGTACAAGCGGCCCCACATGTCGAAGGACAAGCTCCGAAAGCAAGGATACTTTCCCAGAAACGTTAAGTGCTGTGAAACGGCGTATTTGGCCGGGTCTGCGTACCAATTTTTGTCCTCTCTTGATAATGACAGCTAAAAAATACACTCTTTGAGGTTAAATCTGAGCTTAAATAACCTACTACGGCGCTCACAAAGTAATTGCGAGGTTTATTTTTTGTCTAATTTGACATTTGTATGGAATCAATCTGGCAAGTGGCTGAAAAGGATCTGCGCTTCGCTGGAGAAGCGATTATAATCATGTTACGCTAAAAAGCGGCTAAAATCACGCTAATTCGATCCATGCATCTTTTACATGGGGTTGCCACAGAAATAAGAGGTAAAACTTCAGAGTTATAGAAACCGGACCAGTATTTTGGACTAGAGGGAGTAAGAAGGAAAGAGGCCTGACAGTACTATGCAACGTCGCGGCTTTCTTGCCTGTCAAGGCAAGAAAGTGTTGAACGAGGGATAAGCGCAAACGGCGCGACCTGCGTTGACGCCGCGCCGATGCCCCCGCGCTCCAGCTATTAACGCTGCATTAGCGCTTAACCACGCTAACGCCTCCAGAGCCTTAGCCGCCATTGTGACTACGGGAAGAGGGGCGCGTGGAGGCCAGGCACTAGTGAGGTCAGTGTAAAATGGCTCCAGCACGTTGGCGTCATCAAAATTCTGTTGATAGTTACTACCATGTCTAAACCGATAGGGTTACGCAGTATCAGATTTGGGAGCGGTGTCTGTACGCTTGGTTTCAGACGCTGAGAGACCTCGTGCCCGAGCAACAGGAGGGCGCCACAGTCATTTTCCGCCCACGTCAATAATTGCCTCCCTTTTTTCCCTCAACTCCCTTTTACACCACGTATTTGTATACTACTACACAATTATTAATTTCATCAAATAAAAATCAAAACAAAGACGTGCACAAAGCATCGCCGCCACCTCACACTGCGCGTCGCCCGCCCATATTCGGATAACCAATCGGGCGCCATCGACCGACTCGCCCGCCGTCTCCCAAGATGCTGCGCCGCCTGCCGCTGCGGTGCGTCCCCCTCCTCGCCCCCGCCCTCCGTCCACGCTCTCTCTATATATGTCTACCTGGGTCTCACCTGTGTCGCTCTCTCTGTCGCAGTAGCCGCGCGGGCGCCGGCGTCTTGCCGCCCGTGCTCCGCCTCCGCACTGCATCCTGGGCGGTCCCTTCGCGCGCCTCCTCCTGGCGTTACCTGTCCACGGTACCGCAAGAGAAGGAGGACGAGAAGAAGGCGGTGGGCAAGAGCAGCAAACTGAGTGAGGCGCGGCGGCTGCTGGCGCAGTACGCGCCCGAGAAAAAACCGCTGGCGCTGTCCATCTCGGCGCTGTCGGTGTCCACGGCCATCACCATGTGCGTACCCTTCGGCATGGGTAAAGTAATCGACGTGGTGACAGCGAGCGGCGCCGGAGGCGACCTGCCGACGGTCGTGGGCGCGTTGGGCGCGCTGTTCGCGGCCGGGGCAGTCGCCAACGTGGTGCGCGTCGACACGAGCAACATGATCGGCGAGCGCATCACGAACCGCCTGCGCCAGCACACGTACGAGTCCATCCTGACGCAGGACCTGGCGTTTTTCGACTCGGCGCGCACGGGCGAGCTGGTCAACCGTCTGAGCGCCGACACGACGCTCATCGGGAAGGTGCTGAGCGACAACGTGTCGGCGGGCCTGCGCAGCGGCGGTCAGGCGCTCGGCAGCATCTCCATGCTGGTCTACACGTGTCCGCAGCTCGCGCTCGTCATGCTGGCGGTCGTGCCGCCGCTCGCTGTGGGCGCCGTCTCGTATGGCCGCTTCGTCAAGAAGCTCACCGTGCGCGTGCAGAAGCAGCTGAGCGCCGCCACCGAGGTCGCCGAGGAGAAGCTCGCCAACGTGCGCATCGTGCGCTGGTTCTCCAAGGAGGACCACGAGAAGCGCGTGCACCAGGAAAAGGTCGACGAGGTGCTGGCGCTCGCGCGCAAGCGCTCCCTCGCCAGCGCCACCTTCTTCGGCAGCGTCGACCTCGCCGTCAAGATGAGCATGCTCGGCGTGCTCGGCTACGGCGGGCAGATGGTCACGGACGGCGTGCTCACGAGCGGCGAGCTCACCTCCTTCCTACTCTACACGCTGTACGTGGGTTTCTCGTTCGCGGGCATGTCGTCCTTTTACTCGGAGATGATGAAGGGCATCGGCGCGTCCACGCGCGTGTTCGAGCTGCTGGACCGCCAGCCGCGCGTGCGCTCGCTCGACAAGTGGCAGCCGCTGCCCGAGGGCCGCCATGTGGTCTTCGAGGACGTGCACTTCCGCTACCCGACGCGCCCGGACGCCGCCGTGTTTGACGGGCTCACCCTCGAGGTCAAGCCGAGCGAGACAGTCGCGCTCGTGGGTCCGTCGGGATGCGGCAAGTCGTCGCTCACGGCGCTGCTTGCTCGCTTCTACGAGCTGGACGAAGGTGCGTTCGTTAGCTGCGTTATTCAATCATACCGACATGTTTGTTAATGCGTATTCTGATGTATGTGGTGTGTATAGAGGGCTGCGGAGGGCGGATCCTGCTTGACGGCGTGGACATCGCGACGCTGAACCCGTCGGAGCTGCGCAGCATCATGGGCGCGGTGCCGCAGGAGCCGCCGCTGTTTGCGTGCTCGATCCGCGACAACATCGCGTACGGGTGCCAGTGGGAGTCGACGATGGACGAGGTGGTGGCGGCGGCCAAGCTGGCGAACGCGCACGACTTCATCACCGCCTTCCCCCAGGGCTACGACACGATGGTGGGCGAGCGCGGCCTTTCGCTGTCGGGCGGCCAGAAGCAGCGCGTGGCCATCGCGCGCGCGCTCATCAAGAAGCCGTCGATCCTGATCCTGGACGAGGCCACCAGCGCGCTGGACCCCGAGAGCGAGCGGCTCGTGCAGGACGCCGTGGACCGCGCCAAGGTGGGCCGCACCGTCATCCTCGTGGCGCACCGCCTGTCGACCATCAAGACGGCCGACCGCATCGCCGTCATCTCAGACGGCCGCGTCGTGGAGCACGGCACGTTCGAGCAGCTCGCGGCGCGCGACGACAGCGTCTTCTCGCAGGTCGTGCTGCACGGTCAGCAGTGAGCGAGCGCGTCGAGCGTTGGGAAGTTGTGTGCATTGGTATTGTCAAATAGAACAAGCGTGAAAAGAGACCGAAGGGAGCCGTTAAACGAGCTTGGAAGTAGATACTCTACACTGAGCCAAGCGTTGAAGCACTCGCACTCTACCGTCCCGCTCTACCCGTTCGCCCCACCGTGGCGCTCAACGAATGGAGGCGCACAAAACTTACGGACACTAACCGACATGACGGACTGAGCCTTGTCGCGTTGGAAACCTTCCGGTAGAGCAGCCGCCCTCAACACGTTCATGGGGTCACGTCACAGACTCCTTTACTGTCGAAATGGACCCGCAGCGCTGGCAGTAGGGCGGGCGCCATACCTCGCGCTCTACTGAACGATAGCAGCCGGCCCCGTGGTATTGCTGTCGAGACCCTACTACCCCGATCCGCATCGGTACAGTACTGCGGTAGTGCAGTGTGTGCGTGTCCGCGAGTGGCCAAGAGGCACGTCGTCACAGGCGATCCCGGGATCCGCTCGACAATGCACGCACACTGTACGCTGCTCGCGGCTTCCGAGGCAACCCACCCACCCGGCCCACTATACACTGCTCCTGCGCTGCATAATCCACACCGAAGAGGTCCGTCCACTCCGCCACCCGCCGGTCCAATGTCCCGCGCCATAGAAACCCACAGGGTACACTGTGTACGTAGGGCAGCAAGTTTTTCGAACCGAGAGTCCGCCCCACGTTGGTGCAGCGAGCGGACAACAGACGTCCCACTGTGGCTGCTCGAAAAAAAGAGCCCATCTGTGTCTGTATTCGTTTTCACAGTTTAAAGCTATAAGTAATGTGTGTCTATATGGGCAAACATAGGTCATCACATCCACCTCAGTATCAGATGAGAAAGGTCCATGTGGCATCGGCGAAACGTGCTGCTGCCGCGGACTGTTCAAGCGAGACCACTCTGCCGTCACTCAGATCCACACATGACTCAGGAAGAGTGTAAAGCGGCGGAGGGCCCTCCGCCTCCCTTGACGGGTTGGCATTCCTCCATTTGCTTCGTGCTTCGTGCGACTCGCCCCACCACATCGCCCTACTTACTACAGCCCCAAACATGCGGCGGCATTCCAAGTACTCGCCCCACCTCATGACCATCTCGGAGACGAGCACGATCGCCGTGAGCTCCAAGGAGGCCCCAGCAACCAAGTCGCTCTCCCCAGTCGTAGAGCACCGGGCCCAAGACAACCGACGCCAGCGAATGGAGCGCTCGCAGTCGGCGCCGCCCGAGGTCGAGCGGGAAAACCCAGCTCCTTCCATTCCCCCTACGCGATCGCGATCGACCACCGACCTCCGCGACTCATCCAGAAGCACCAGCAGCGCGTCCAGCAACAAGTACGGCCGCTCGGCGCTGCATAACGCCGTTCGCAAGGGCGACAAGAGCGCCATCATTCGACTGCTCAAGGAGCAGCCCGCCCTACTGCGAGAGCCCGACGCGCGCGGGAACCTGCCGCTGCACTACGCTGCCAACCCGCAGCTGCCGCACTTCGCCGAAATCATGTACATGCTGCTGCGGGCCGGGTCGCCCGTCAACGTGCCCAACGCTCGCGACCAGTCACCGCTCGTGGTGTTCGTGATCTCTACCGAGGCGGACGACGACCTGGTGCCGCGCATGCTGCTGCATTACCACGCGCGGCCGGCCGTGCGCGTCACGGAGGAGCAGATGCTCGCGCCGTACGCAGCCGGCAGGGGCCTGCACAAGGTGGCCGCTGCCATCCGCGAGTTCATGTAAGGCCCTACTCGGCCCGCCTGCCCCAGAGCGGAGTATTATAAGCCATAGAGATGGAGCAAGAGGGTAGAGCGTCAGGGGTGAAGGGATCAACTATCTATAGAGGAAGGAAGCCAAGAGTACAGTTCAATACAATTTTCAAGTATAAATATCCGGTTCACGTGTATCATTCGCGCTCCGCTGGGCATGGCGGTGCCCACCGGCGACCGTCACGCCCGGCCCCACCCGTTTCTCGCCGCTGTTTCCTTCCAGAGACACGAACAGACGCCGCCGGTAGTGCGCACAACTCGCCTTACCCGTCGGACCACCGGCGGAGTCGCCGCGTTGCTCCTCTCGCGCCTGGGCGGCGTCGCGCAGCAGCTTGCAGCCGCGTAGGGTGAGCGCGTTGTAGGCCACGTCCAGCGTCTCGAGCGCCTCGTTCTCGGCCAGCGCGCGCGCCAGCACCGCCGCTGCGCCGTCCGACCGCAGCCCCGAGCACATCTGCCGCTCATCTACAGGTTAGTTGGTAGGGCACAGAGGTAGGGCGGAAGGATCAGGTGCGCATACACAACGCACCAGTTCGAGGTGGCGCAGGCTCCGGTTGTGCGCGAGCGCTCGGTAGAACTCGACGGCGCCCGGGGGCTCCAGCAGGCAGTGGCTCTGTCATCGTCGCACAGTGTTCAGCACGCAATCTCTCTACCCTGAAGCACTGCGGACGTACCAGGTCGAGCGTGACGATCGTCTTTGTGGACGTCAGCAGCTCGGCGGCGGCCATGGCAACGGCGCTGTGGCCAGACGGGAAGCAAGCCTGGAAGCGCGTGGTCTCGAGCGACGGGTGCGAGCCAGCGGCCTTGAGCAGCGCGGAGGCGGCGCCGGCGTCCTCGACCACGTTGTCGCTGAAGGTGAGCGACACGAGCGACGCGTTGCGCTCGAGCGCTCGCGCGATCAGCAGCACGCCCTGGGCGCTGAAGGCGTTGCACGACACGTCCAGGTGCATGAGGCTGCGCGTCTTGCTCAGCGCGTGCGCCAGGTGCCGCGCAGCCTCGTCGCCGATGCTTGTGTCCGCTAACAGCAGCGTCGTCACGCTCGAGTTGAACGGCTTGCCGTCTTCCTGCTCGTGTACTTGCGCCATCAGAGTCACCACCGACGGCATGACCGCTGTCGTGTGTCTCCGCCGCGCGATCTGCGACTTGATGACCTCCTCCTGGCTCGTTGCCTTGGGCGCGAGCGCGTCCAGCAGCTCGCTCGCCTTGGCGTCGCCGATGCCGTTGTGGCTCAGGCGCAGCTCGAGCAGCGAGTGGTTGACGCACAACGTACTGCCGAGCCATGGGCGCACGCCTTCACGTCCGATGCGGTTGTGTGACAGGTCCAGGACGCGCAGTCGCGCGTTGTCGCGCAGCGCCGTCGCCAGCAGCGTCGACCCGAGCGCGCTGATGGCGTTGTAGCTGAGCAGGAGCGACTCGAGGACGCACGCAGCGTGGGCGAGCGCGTCGGCCAGGACCGCCATGTCGCTGTCGCCGAGGTGGTTGCCGCTCAGCGCCAGGGACGTGACGAAGTACTGAGCGAGAGGTAAGCACAAGTGGCGAAGATGATGCGACGATGGAGGAGCGCACGTACGTTCCCGGCGAGTGCGCGGCTGAGGCGAGCCACGTCCTGGTGCTCGAGCTGACAGCCGCGCAGATCGACCTCCGTCGGTCGAGAGCGTCCATGGCTGCGATCTGAGTCCGGACATTCACTGTCATCGCCGGGGCCTGGAGGCGACGGCAGCAGCCCCGCGTCGATGAACTCGCCCTGGACATGAGCTCGCGAGTCGCTTTGTCAGTTGAGTGCAATTCGATTGAGCGATCCACGCGCTTCGGACGCACCTCTGGTGTTTGCGTGACGCCCAGCGGCTAGGAACACGGCGGAGATGTGAGTGGAAGGTGCTGCTCATGGTGAGTATGTGCGACCTACCGACAGGTAGAGCGTGCCGCACGGGTGTGAGCAGACGACGATGCCGTCGCTGGCGCGCACCATGAGGCATTTCGCCTGGTTCACAGTCGGGAGAAGCAAGACGATAGTGAGTCGAGCAAAGTTCAAATCCCGTGGCAAGACGAGCGGCACGACGGACGTGGCCGAGCCGCGTGCGAATCAACGACGCGACTGGTATCGAGCTCTTCCAGGCGAGCTCCAACGGGTCGAAGTAGACGGCGTCGCGGCTGGCGACGAGCTGGATCGCTTCTTCGACGCCTGTTGTCGGTCAGAGAGCGAGCGAGTCAGACGTCGTCGTGGTCAATCCGTCAAGATGAGACTTACAGGGATTGCTGCTGGGGCCGAACGATGACGCTCTCAGTGATGACTGGGGCGACGCCGTAGATGACGCGCTGACGGCCTGGTGAACAACGTCCACAGCCTTCATCATGGACTGCAGCTCGAGTCAATCGCAGACGTCCGGCGCCGGCGATTTGCCCAGCCTGCTGCCTGCTCCCCAAAATAACTTGGCGCAAGACTAACCAGATGACCAAGGCAAGCGAAAATGCTTCGAGTATTTTGAATGCTTCGGAACGGGAAGTCTTCAGCACTGCAGTGCAAGACGGACGGGCGACCATGGCGGGAACCGAGTGTGGCGATGCCGATACCGTCCAGATACTGCGCCTGCTGGGGCTGGAGCGCGTCACGGTCGCGCCGGAGCTGCTGCGGCTGGTCGGCGCGCGCTTCCGCCCGCCGCAGCAGGCGCAGCTATTGGCCACATTGCGGACGCTTGGCGACGACAACGACCCTCATGACGACGACAGGGACGAGAATGGCAACGGCGGCGGGTCGGGTGGCGCCAAGCTCGCGCTGGAGCGGCTGGCAGCGCACTTCGACCGCAAGCTGGACGTGTGGGACGAGCTCGAGTGGTTCCTGCACGACTTGCTCAAGATGCTGCACTTTGTGGCGAGCGCGACGGCCAGCAAGGACGGCAAGGCGCCCCCGCCGCCCGCGGTTCGCGACCCACGCGTGCTACTGTTCGCCAGTTTGGGCGACCAACAGGACCGCGACCGACTCGCCAAGGTCTTCCAGTCGCTCGGCGCGCCCGCGAGCGCCGCCTACTGCCGCGTGGCGTCCACGCTGCCACCCAAATACCTGCAGGAGCTGCTACGACAGTTCGCCGACGACCTGCCGGCGCTGCAGACGTGGATGAAGTGGCTCGTGAGCTTGCGCGGCGTCAACCATCCCAGCAGCATTCAGCAGCAGCCGAGGCGGCGGCCGTTCGAGATGGCGGCCGAGTTCATGGGCAGGTGCGTGCGCGAGCAGTGTCTGCCCATTTGGCTGTCTCTGCTGCAGCCTCTCGACTCGCCCGGACGGCTCGCGGCCATCATTGCAGCCTTCTCGCTGCCTGTGACTTCTCCATCAGCCCCAGGCGCACCAGCCGTAGGAGCGACGGCGTCCTCGCTCAAAAAGCTCGCGCAGTTCCTCGAGGCAACCGCCATGTCGCCACTTAAACTGCTCGAAGTCGACGAGTCCGTGAGGCGCACGCTCCCGCTGTTTCTCGACGAGTTCCCGACGGTCACGCTGCAGTCCGTTCTCTCAAAGTTTGGCAGCAACGCTGCGCTCGTGGAGCTCATCACGCAGCGCGGACTGATGCTGCTCGGCAAGACAGGGTTGCTCCACCTCCTCGAGTCGTTGACGGCCCCCGCAGTCAGCCCACAAGCCGCCGACGTCTTCCTGGCGGCGCTGTTCGCGTTCAAACGGCTCCATGTGCTGCTCACGCTGTTCTTTCGGCTGGAGACGGCGAGCCGACTGAGCATTATCCAGCTCACTGTCCGCGTCCAAGCGGCATCGACTGAACGTGAGGCCAGCGATGGAGATCAAAGCGACGGCAGTGCCGCTGCTCGCCTGTTCGATCTGCTGCTTGCTAGCTCGCAAGACCGCGACGTCGACACGATACTGCGGAGCCTGGCAGTTCTGCCTCCTGAGCTTGTGGTCGAGATGCTGGACGCCACCGCCAGCGCGACAGAGCCGGACGACGACTCCACACCGAACAGCGAGCTGGCCGTCCTTGGAGAGTGCCTTGAGATGGCGGCCGATCCTGTCGTGCTCACGCTGATCCTCCCGATCTTCCTGCTGTTGACCCACGAAGCGCGTGTGCTGTTAGTCGCATGGCTCCATGACGTGTCAGACTCTAGCGCCCAGCCCGTTTACCACGTTCTTCGGCGTCTTCTTTGCCAGCGAACCAACGATCCCGTCGACGCAAACGTCTCCGAAAATGCGGCAGGCCGCGTTCTTGAGATGCTGTCGGGTCTGCACGCAAGAGACAAACTGCTTCTGTGCCGAGAGATCTTACGCGGTGACGGCGCAGCCGCAGGCGGAGAAGGCAACGTCTCTGTTGATGAACAGGTTCTGCTGTTCCTGACTGACGTTTGCGACGACGACGGCTCGCGACGCCGCAAGATGCTCCGGCTACTACGACTGATACCTCGGGAAGAGCACAGCGCCTTCCTGCTGCTACTGCGCACGCAGTCAGCCGCTCAGCAAGAGGCGCTCATGCGGCTCATGCGGAGCCTTCCGATCGACGCGAACCTGCGTCTGCTGCGGCAGGTAACCGTGCTCCCGACCGACACGATCGACGCGCTGTTCGAGCTGCTCCTTTTAGTTCCCAAGGCCGAATGCCCCGCGCTCGCCAAGCTGCTGACGTCTGTGAACGTGGCAACGGCGCAGCTCCACACCTTGGTCACTGTCGCGGCGGACATGAAGAACCAGGCCGCAAGCCGCGAGCTTGTCATGTTCGCCGCCGACTTACCGCCCGAGACACGCGCGTTCTTCTTCGACGTGCTGGCAGACAAGGTCCCCGAGAAGGGCGTGCTGCTGCGCATGATGAGCTTGTCATCCCGCGTCTCTCTGCCTCTTCTGTGTCGACTCGTACAGCTCCTGCATCACATGGGGTCGTGGGAAGTGCGGTCGGCATTCGTCGAGCAGCTGCGGTCGCTGGAGCTCGAGCACGAGATCGAAGAGGCCGTCAACATGCTGTGCGAGCTGGAGGTCGGCGCGTTGCGCTGGGCTGTCACGCTGCTGAGTCCGTTCGCCGCTCCGATCCGCGTGACGTTCTCCCGCCTGATGCTGCAGCTCGGCGCGACGACCGAACGGCGTGGTGTCCTCGCGAAGCTGGTCGAGATCCCAAAGAACCGTATTGGGGAGTTCATGGCGGCGGTCTGTGACGCCCAGTGCGCACCGGTGAGCGCGGGTTTCCTCCGAGTAGTCGGCAAGCTCGAGCCGCAGTTCCAGTTCCCGCTCTTGTCGCTGCTGCAGAAGGAAGCGTGGTGGTTTTTCGTGCAGCTCATGGCGGTGGCAGCACACGAAGCAGATGAGCTCGCTGGCGGTGACAACAGCATGCGAGAGGGCAAGCCCCACGACACAGTGAACGCCGTCGCGTCCGTACTAGTGCGCTTCGTGGGCGACGACAGCCACCTTGCACTCTTCCGCAACGTGGTCGAGCACGCACTCGCGTGCTCAGTCACCCTGTACTCGCTCGTGGCGGTCGTGACTCCATTCATTGACAACATGGAGCGGCACCTGGCACTACTGCGATACGTGTACGCGCTTGGCGCTCGCCGCCGGGCAGCAACCGGTCGCGTGCCGCTGCTGTTTCGCGTGCTGGCTCAGTGCTCGCAGCCCGTGCTCGTCTTTAGCATCTGTCGGATCGCAGATGTCGACGACGCCATGTTCGCGCTCCAGCGGCTGGACCGCATGCTGCAGCGCGACGAGCAGCGCCGCGTCGAGGTGCAGCACGCACTCGAACGGATTGCTCGGCAGTACGTTGATGTTGTTGCTCACTGCGTCATCCCTCGGGCTATACTTCAAGCGTACTAACTTGTCGGTCTCTGAACTACCCACCAGGGCCAACCGAGCAGGAGGCGTCGATGCGAGCGTCGTGGACGCGTTCTTCAACTTCGTCAGACGCTTCCGTGAACTCGAGCCCCAGCACAACGACGACGCGCTGTCGGGCGCTGATCGAGTGGTGACGCCGCGCAACAACAGCGAGTTCAGTCGTCCGACGTCGTGCTCGCCCGCCAAGAGCCAATCCCAGCAGCGGTACCACATGTCGGAGCTGTCGCTCGATGAGAACTTCGCGCTCGAAGCTGCCCAACACCTCAACGATAAGCTATGCGCCGTCCCGCAGACGTCACCGCAATCGTGCCGCCGCGTCGCGCTGGAACGGCACGTTCGCCACGCGCTTCTGAATGGCGAGGGCTTCCCGCGAAAGCGGAGCACGCGCAGGAACTGGTGGCAGGAAATGGAGCATGTCGATCTCATACTCGCGCCGGAGCTGGTCAGTCTGAGCACCAGCGTCACGGCACCAGACGCGCATATTGGGTCCCACGTGACTGGTGACGAAGAGGATAGCCTGACAGTACGCGTCGACGAGGGAGAGCGAGACGAGACGACTCGACAAGCATCGGCAGTAATCAACGAAACGTCAGCGGCACGCGCACCATCACCGCGGGCGTTGCCTCCGGTTTCCAGGACATCAGCGGCGCAGTTCGGACGGCACAAGCCGAAGGCAAGGCCCGTTCACCCGACGACAACGGAACCGGCCATCACGGCACTGTCGAGCTCCAATATCCCCATCCACGTCCATGAGAAGCCGCAATCCAAGATGGAGCCACGCCACTCGGCACACCAACGACAGCTCGACCGGTGTGACGACTTGACGCATACAACGGATGAGAGACGACCCACGACAACTGGGGACAGCAGTCAGCTCGGCGACCCGACCAGCCACCCCTCCACAACACTAGCCACAGGCAGCAGCCACGAAACCAGCCAAAATGCGACGGCAACACCCGAAACTCACAACCAGCATCTCAACGTCACATTCGTCTCCAGTACCACCGCCTCCAACGCGGTCCGCCAGCTCGCGCGCTCCGAGTCCGCGCCCGAGTCGCTCGAGCTGCGTGAATGGACCAGCGAGCGGCAACGAGCCAAGCACATGCGCGGGCTGTGCGGAGGACTGGAGCAGGACCCGCAGTACCACATTGAGCGCGACTGCGCGGCGCGCATCCTGCGCAAGCAGTGCCAAGACGCGTACGCGCACAGCGCCGTTCGGATCCGGTTTTCCAAGACGCCGGCGGCGCAGTCGCGCATCCTTCAAGCACGGGTGCGTCGAGTTCTCGGCCAGCGGCAGCTCCCTGCTGTAGATGCCAGTCAGCGACCGTCCGCGCTCGTTCGGCCCGACCGACTCACGATGGAGCGCGCGGCCAGTGTACTCGCGTTGTCCGAGCAACACCGAACACTCACTCACTCGCTATCCACCACCGATGCGTTTGCGTCGGGCACGATCCTACACGAGCGCAGCGCGGCAGCAACGCGCGATTCGCCAGCCCACTCGCCTGTTCCCGTATCGTCTTCACTCTAGCAGTTGGCGTGCGCTTCGTCCGTGAGGCGCTTGCCCGCGCTCTTGGCCCACGTGTAGTGCAGCGGGAGGCGCAGCTGCGTGACTCGCGTGCCATCGCGCGTGTTTTTGCTGGAGGACACGACCGCGTGGAACTGGCACAGGTCATGCAGCAGCAGCCGGAAGAAGCTGTCGCGCATGGCGAGCGTCAGCGTGCTCGTGGACACCTCCCACTTGCGGAAGCGCTCGCGCTCGGCGCACGGCTCGAGGTCGCGCTGAAACTGCACCATCTTGGACCGGCACTCCTCCGTCTTGCGCTGCGCGAACAGGACGACGAGCTCCTCGAGGCAAAAGAGGAACCGCCGGTGCAGGAACCGCTCGAGCGTCGCGAGCTGGTTCTGCTGCTGCTGCGACGCATCGGCCTTCACTTTCGGCCGCTTGGGCCGTCGAGACGCGCGCGCTTGCTCCTCTGCGCGGCGCTGCTGCGCCTGCTCTTGCCGCTCCACATCTCGCGCGAGCACTTCGAACAGGTCCTCGGCCTCGTTCGAGTCGCAGTGACGTAGCAGGAACGTCTTCCTGGGCGGGTTCAGCGGTAGCGGACGCTCGCCGGGTGTGTGCAGTTCGTCGCACGTCTTGCTTCGCATGAACGTCCTGGCCTCGCTGACCGCGAGCATGAGCGACACGAGCGGCTCACGCTGCGGCAGCTTGACTGACGGATCGCTGCATGTGTTGCCACCAGCGCTCACGTCCTGTAGGTACTGGCAGATGCCGTTCACGAGATCGTTGCTTTTCGACGAGGACGACAGCGACGGTGACGGCGAGGGAGCGGCCGACGCCGTCGCCATGGCGCTGTGGTAGCCGACGAACGCGCGCAGCGTGTTGGCGCGCAGCCGCTCGTCGTCCGCTTCGCAGTGCCCGTCGACGGCCTCGACCACGAGCGGCGAGGCAATGCCCAGCGCCGTCGCGCAGTCGGCGAGGTTGGCGACGGACAGCACGCGTTGGCGCGCGCGCGTCAGCTCGGACGGCGACGTGTCGAGGGTGGCGGGCGAGAGCCGGTCGACATTCGCGAGCCGCGGCAGCGCCAGCGCGAGGCTCACGCGCTCCGTCAGCACGGCCATGCCGTAGATCTTGAACACCTCGAACACCTCGCGAGACGCGCGCAAAATGTGGTCCGCCGACTGCACGTGCTTCATCGCGCGCCGCGTCTGTGCGTGGATGGATGCGTCCCAGAGGTCGGCCTGTGCGTCTTCGGCGTCATCCATCGGCTCTGGGAAGGCATGGTGCCGCGCCGCGTCGTCCTCTCCCCTGCTCGCTGCGTACTCGTGCACCAGGTCGGCGATGGAGCTATCGTCGTCGTGGTCGTCCTCGTGCAGCTCGAACTCCGGTGCGACCTCGCGCACGACCAGCTCGCCCGAGCTCTCGTCCAGCTGCTCCTCGGGCAGGCACGCGAACGGGTTGAGGGCGACGGCCAGCGGCGCGGCGCTCGCGTCGCTCCGCTCCTTCTGCTGCCGCCACTTCGCGCGGTCGTCGAAGTGCGCGCGCAGCACCGTGGCCAGCAGCGCGTCCAGGTGGCTCACCAGCTCGCTCTGTTCCTGGCGGACGGCGCCTCTGCGTTTGTCTTGGCGACTGGAGAGCGCGCGGCGCAGCGCGAGCTCGCCCACGACCGCCTCAACCACGTCCGCCTTGTCCTTGAGTTTGAGCTCGAGCTGCGGCCGGCGGAAGCAACCGTAGCCCATGAGGTGGAAGGCGCGCGCCAGGTTGCGGTTGGACACGGCGGCCAGCCGCAGGTTGCGGAACACGCGCGCCGACAGTGGCGCCGCCGCGCGGAACTGCGCGAGCAGGCAGCGGCCTACGAGCTCGCCCAGCACGGCGTCGCCCAGCCACTCGAGCGCGTCCACCACGGCGTCCGCGCGGGCCCGCAGCGCGCGCAGGGCCCCCACTGACGCCGGTAACGGAGGGGACGCGTTGACGGATACGTCAGCCGCGCGCTTGCGCTTCTTGCGGTTCGACAGCGCCGCCGAGAGCGCCGCCGGCGCCGCGCCCGATCGTTTCCGCTTGCTGCTGGCCCTGCCCATGGATGGGGTTTGAAAGTGGGCAATCCGACGAAAGGACTTGGCGTTTGTAAAGGACTTGGCGTTTGTATAGAGCGAGGAGGGGTGGAAACGCAGTATGAATACGGTAGGTATTACATTAATTCCATACTACTGATTAATACATGAAAATAATCCAACTGTGACATATGAAATAATACTTTTACCGACAAGTATAAAGTATTATCCGATGTGAGACGGGTAGGGTATTAATTGAACAGAGGACGACCGCGGTGGATCCGCGCGGATCCGCGATGTGCCCAAGCGGACGACGGGATGGTCCAATCAGCGTGCTGGGATTGCGGACGCAGTCGTAATCAAAGTGGAGACGGGAAATTGCGAAACACAACAGAGCAAAACGCACGCACTTCGTCTCTTTCCCCGCGCGTGTCAGTTGATCGATCAATCGATTCATCTGGACGGACGGACGGTATTTTTAGTCCGCAGCGGACGAGGAGGAGCGAAAACTACCGGACGCGTGACTGGCTGGCTGGACGTCAGCACTTCCATTCCATTCCATCCCATCCCATCCCATCCGCACCCCACAGACATCACATCCGCAATGGGCGTGCTAACGGTCGTCGATCGCGTGCGCCGCCGCGTGCTTCTCGAGGTGCTGGACGCGGACTCGATCCCGGAGCCCGCGTCGCCTACGACCCACTGGCCGCAGTGGGTCGACCCCGCGGACGAACCCGTGCATCTGCGGGTCCTCAGCCTTAACGCCTGGGGTACGTACGCTTCTCCATGCCGTCCCCCGTGTTGTGTAAACTAACCCACGTCCGGTCCGGTAATTTACCGTCCCAAAGGCCTGCCAGTGGCCCCGCAGTCCATCGAGCGCGCGTCCGAAGTGGCCAACGCGATCGGCGCCGGGGACTTCGACCTGGTGGTGCTGCAGGAGATCTGGCACGTGCGCGAGCGCAACCTCATCCTCTCGGGCGCGCAAGCGCACGGCTTCTGCTTCTACCACTACTTCAACCCGTCGGTGGGCTTCCCGGTACCCTTCGGGCCGGACGCGTTCGGCACGGGGCTGCTCGTGCTGTCCAAGTTTCCCATCTCGAGCGCCTTCTACCACTCGTTCTCGCTCACGGGCCGGCCCTACGCGCTGCACGAGGCGGACTTCATCGCCAACAAGGGCGTGGGCCTCGTGCGGCTTGAGACGAGCGCCGGGCCCGTCGACCTGTACGTGACGCACCTGATCGCCAACTACAACGAGCGCGGAGAGCCCGGCCCTGGCGACTTCTATGCCTCGCACCGCGCCGCGCAGGCCTTCGAGCTCGCGCAGTTCATCACGGCCACGCGCCGCCCCTCGTCCGCGCTCACGGTCGTGTGCGGCGACTTCAACTCGTCGCCCGACTGCCTCGAGCTGCGCGTGGCCTCGCAGCTCGCCGACCTACGCGACGCCTTCAGCGACCGCAACGAGGGACTCGCGGGGCTCACGTTTGCCACCGCCGACAACAAGTACTCGCACGGGGACCACCCCATGCGCATGGACTACGTGCTGTACCAGATCCAGACCCACAAGCAGCAGCATGGCGACGCTTCGCTCCAGTGGCGGCTCGAGGACAGCAGCGTCTTCAAGGCCTTCTTCACGGACGCCAAGGGCGAGAAGTGTCCGCTGTCGGACCATTTCGGCGTCACGGCCGCGTTCCGGTTCGACAAGGCCGCCGCCCGAGCGCTCGGCAGCGCCGGCGTGCTGAACGAATACGCGGTCGTGGACGCCGACGAGTCCACGTTGTCCCCGATGTCCGCCACCGCGCGCTCCACCGACTCAACTGACAGTCTCTCGTCATCTACAGCGGCCTCGAGCGACGGGAGGGCTGACCTGCTGCGGGAGGTCAAGAAGGCGCTGGCCGCAGGGAGGGACGACGCCATCGCGCACCGACTCGCGCGACTTCGGCGCTCGGGCGCTGCGGTGCTGGCGAGCGCGAGCGTGGCGGCCGCCTGGTGGTGGGGTGGCGAAGTGGTCCCGGCGCCCTACTTCTACCTGTTCGTCGGCGGGCTGTTCGCCGCGGTGGGGCTCATCGAGTACCTGCTGGCCTTCTTCTTCCTCACGTACGAGTGCTCGTCCTTCACGGAGCTCCTGAACGAGGTGCGGCTGCAGCTGCACGCCGAGGCCGCGCGTCACGGGCGTGGGAGCCCGGTGAACACGACGACCGCATAGACCGCCGCCGAGCTCTTGTGAGATTGTTCGTGCCGCGCTTCTCCCGACAGTAACTTCAAAATTAATCCACCTGCACATACTCGCCCCGCTGGATGCTGATCACGCATGTACAATGACCAAACGCGTGCCGCTGCTGTATTATATAGTCGTTCGCACCTGCTTCGAGGTCGCGAGATCGCATTCCGACGGCCCTACGAGTTCGCTTGCGGCCGCCTGGACAACGGCACAGACGCACGGACGCGTTAGAGCATACACACACACGCCGCATCGGTCTTGAACTTACATGGCTCGGAGGTAGTCCTTGGTGAAGCTGTCGATGGGCAGGCCGGAGCCGCGTGCAGCGGACGCGACGGCGGCGCCGCTTCCGACGGGGGTCAACGCACGCGGGGTGCTGCTATTCGTGTTCTGGACCGTCTCATCGCTAGCGTCGGCGTTCATTCTTGCGTTGGCGAGGCTCTCGGACGAGTGAAGCGTCGGAGACGTCGGCCGTGAGTGCGTTTCGGCGTCTTCATTGCTGCCGTATCGTGGATTCGCGCCACTCGACTCGCTGTTCGTGACGGTGGCTACACCAGGCTCGTTCTTCGACGGGAACAACTGGACGTACAGCAGCGTCAGCACTTCGTTGTGCGCGAGCAGGCGCTCGATGAGCCGCACGCGGTCGGCCGACGTGAAGTCGTCGAACTCGTCCAGTCTCTGATTGCGCGTCTTGGCCTCAGGCAGATGCAGCCGCGCCTGCTGCCGGTTCCCAGCAAGCATGGACTTGCCGCTCTTGTCCACCGACGCGGTTGCTGTCAATCCTCCAGTCGGGTTGCTACGTCGGCGCGCGACTTCTTCCTTGACCGCCTCGACGCACTGCAGAAACAAACCCTCGAGGTGAGAACGCGCGCCACCGCCGCCGTCATCGCGCGCGCCGTTTTCACTCCGTTGCTGCCTCGCGACCGCCAGCTCGTGCGTCTTCTGCTGCAGTTCGCGCTTGAGCTGGCGCATTTTCTTCTTGAGCTTCTCCTCGCGTTCCTCGACGAGCATCGGGCTTTGTGCGACGCCATCGAGATTCAAATACGGCAGGCCGTCCGTAGTTGTCGTCCCGCCAAGAGCCGCATCCGACATGCGCTTGGATCCAGTTACGGACACGACACTCGGGCGCTGCTTGGTAGGCATTTCATCGAACGATGGGAGCAGCGCGCCGCCGCCCATGCCCATGCCAGCGCCTACCGCCCCAGACAGTCTCGAGTCGATCTCGGCACGCAGCAGCTTGTTCTGCTTCTTGCAGGCCTTGAGCTGCTTCTCGAGCCAGTCGCGGTCGCCCTCGATGGCCTCGAGCTTGTCGCGCATGGCCTTGAGGTCCTTGCTCATGGAGGTCGTGAACGCGTCGAGACGCAGCGCCTCTTTGCGGTACCAGTCGCGCTCGTCCTCGAGCTTCTTGATCTTTTCCGACTTGTTCTCGACGGTCTCGTTGCGCCGGATCTTCTCGCGCATCTCGTGCAGCTCCTTCTGCACGTTGTACATGTGCGCGCGATAAGCCGCGAGGAAGTCCTTCTCCTGTCGCCCGAGCACCACGCTGATCTGTGAAGCGAGAGGAGCGCAACGTTATCGTAAGCATTGATGCGTCCATGAGAGCGTTGACAACACCGAGAACGTTGATACTGACCTTCTCAGATAGCGAGCCGACAACTTTCTGCAGCTGCGCGTGCCTTTCGCGCACCATGGCCATGCTAAACAGACAGACGAAGGCTCTCTCAGTCGTCATCACCCTTCGACAATCAAACCCCCATCATGCCAGCACCTACGCTTGCGGTTCCTCACTGGCCGGCGCGGAAGAAGCGGGAGCGCTTGAGCCATTGACGTTGCTCAAACCGGGCGTGCGCTGGAGCGACGTGAGAAACGTCTCCTTGGAGAACACCTCGGCCCCTTCTTGACTCATGGCGAGACCTTCGACTTCACCTCGTCGATACGCAAGTCAGCTACGCGCTTGGACGTGCCAGGTCAGAGTCCAAAGCAGTGGGCGACCGAAGAACGAGGACACACTACCCGTCTTGCTCACCCCTGCGCTCACAAATCGGAGAGATGGAAGGCCTGAATAAACGTCTGATCAGTCTAAAATTGACAGCAGCGCGACCGCAAGCATCGGAAATAGCTGACGTACCAGACTCCGCAGAGAGCTGCCGGGGATCACCACGCACCTAGCACGTAAAAGTGCGTTGAACGTGATGGTCTGTGCTGTTGAAGCTGCCACGGGCGTTGATCCGTTCGATTCCTTCGCTCTCTTTCCGATTTGCTGATTGGAGTATCCGCGTACGCTATCTCAGCTTCATCGCAATGCGATTTCTTGCAATCCGTCGATGATTATCGTGATGCCAGCGCAAACGGTCGGTGTATGCGCCTCCGCCGACCGTTCACGACGAGGACTCCATTTTTCGGTCCCGACCGAAACCTGCAAAAGCCTCGTCGACACCGCAAATCGCACGAACCATGACGAGTACGCGCGCCTTCCTGTCTCCGCCTCCGACTGTCGCGCCTTTCATCCCCTCTAGCATTTTCTACGAGACCCCGGGCGTTCATGGTGACTACGCACCGGAATTCGACACAGACGGCGGCGAGTACTCCGACGACGAAGAGGGCAGCGAGCTCTTTGATACCAGTGATCGCTTCTTTCCCGTGTCGCACGACCTGTTCATCGTCCAGCATTGCTGCTTCCACCCTGAGGCCCAAATGGCCGACGTCGCGACAAGATTCGAACGAGAGTTCGGAGTGTCCAAAACCGCTCAAGAGCTCGAGGAGGAGCTGAAAAGGCTCGAGTCGCCCGACTTTCGTGCGCTCTTCATTGTCTACTTGAAAGCGGTGGCGCTCAACAAGGACTCGCAACTGGGCGGACACGCGACGCTCGGCGTTCTCGCAAAGTACCAGTCATTGCTCGACAGCGCGCGCACGTCATGCGAGACGCGGCTCTTTCAGCTTCTCTACGAGGATGAGAAGTTCAGGCAAGACTCGTGCGAATTCGTCACGATCGAGGTCACCGGCCGCAGCTTCCCCAAGGTAAGCAAGCGCCTTGCACTGACGCCTCACCTGCCTTGCTTGCGTAGGCGGTCTCACGTGTGTGAGTGGTAATGGTTTGACGTGCGGGCTTAGTACTCGAGAGTGGTGTCAAAGGCCGAGCTTCAACGCTGCTGCCGGGTGATCGACGATCTGTACCGGAGCGCGGGCGGTAGCGGCGGCGAAGTCATCGTTTCACCTCACCAGTCTTGCAGTCTGCACGCGGTTGACACTCAACACGAGCGCCTCAGTCTCACGGACACGGTTGCATTCTACGACGGCTGCAACGCCTTCAACCACCTTGAGCAGCCGATCATCGACCGACTCGTGCTGTTCGCGAAGAATCCAAACATCATGGAGAGGCTCACACTCCAGAAACAACAGCAGCGAGAAGCGGCCCAACTCAAGCGCACTTCGAACCAGGAGCTGCGATCGATCTTCGACAAGCAGCGTCAACGCCAGGCAGAGCGGCTGGAACAGCTTCGCTCGGACAGCCTCGAGCAAACGAGAATGCAGCTGGGAACAGCCTTGGAAGATGACATTGAGCACATTCGTCGCATACACATGACGCTGCTCAAGCACGAAGAGGCCAAGATCCACGCCAAGTACGATGAGCTCCAGAAGGCGCTTCACGACCGCGTCAAGACCATGCAGCGTGAGGTGTTTGCACTGCAAAAGATCTGCGAGAGTAGCGGGTGGCACGGACTGGAGCAGGATATCATGGGGACCTCACTGCAGATCGAGAAGATCTTCGGCACGAGCGACTATCTCTTGCGTCTACTCATCTTGGCAGAAGATCTCGAGGCGCGGCCGCTGCGGCAGGCGCTAATCCGGTACCTCAGCGACAAGAACCGACTACCGCAGTTCGCGCTGCGACGCGAGATGACGAGCAAGCTCATCGCCGACAGCACCGTCTTGGCGATACTAAAGGGCACGAGCACACACGACCTGCGAGAGGTCGAGGAGTGTGGCAAGAACTTCCTCCATCATGACCTGGTCACGCGAGAGCTGCACACACGCAAGGTCGAGCTCTCGCGCTTCCTCGCGGGTCTCACGAACGACCAACTCCGCTCAGCTTGCCGTTTGCACCAACCAAAAGGCCGCGTCGCCGTCACTCTGAGCAGCGGTGAGGCTGACGATGCCGACAACAATGATGCGCAGGAGAGGCTTGAGGCGGACGTGGAGGGCTTCGAGCAGTTCGCAAGCTTCGTCGCCGACTTCCCGGACATTCTCGACCAGGAGTTTGCGCGCCGCCGCGATTTCTCGTGCGTTAAAATGAGCAGCGTGGGCATCGAGCGCGATGTGAGCTTCTCCGAGGAGGACTGCCTGCTGCAGCTCGAGACGCCCCACCGGTACTGCACGGTGCCGGCCACCAAGGAGCGCAAGCAGGGCGAGTCCGGCAAGTGGATGTTCGAGGTCCGTGCTTGTGCGTTGTGCTGTTAAATCACCGCCGCACTCTTGACTGACGCGCGGGTTGTTTGGCTCGATGCCTAGGTGACGGTCGAGATGTTTGGCGGTGACGGCGAGAGTTTGCTGATCGGGTGGGAAATCCCGCGAGACGAGCGAGACGTGTCCAGCACTGTCGGGTCCCCTGTGGTCGTCTCAAGGTCACTATCGCGCGCAGCTTCCCCTTCGGCGCGGGCGTCCTTCTCCCACACGGCGACGGCGCCGTCGACGCTCGTCCCGGGCTTGTCGCCGGGCGCGGATGGGCGCAGCTTCGGCGTCACGTGGCAGTCGGACGGCGGGCTGGAGATGGGCATGTTGCACGCCAACGGGCAGTCCAAGTCGGGCGTGCCGTGCTTCCGCGCGGACGACGTGGTCGGCTGCACGATCGACCAGGACCACGCCGTGCCGCACCTGCGCTTCTACCTCAACGGCGACCTCGCGCTGCCCATGCGCGCGCCGCCACCGACGGAGGGCGCCAAGGCGGCCAGCGGCAGCATCGCCGTGCTCAACCCGGCCTACTGCCTCGTGCCCGTCGTGTCAATGTACTCGAGCAAGCGCAAGCCGCAGACGCGCGTGCGCTTCAACTTCCGCGGCGACTTCCGCTTTCCCATCGCCGGCTTCGACCCGTTCGGCGCGCCACTGTAACATTCCCGCACCAGAAAGGCGGGAAGGGAAACATGACATACTTTCCACCAATCATCATACGTTTATAATAGTTCCATCCAATCAAAACGGTTGGATATGAGAGTGACGGTCGCATTCAACAAGGTTTCCCTTTCCTTTTTCCACCAAAAAAGCACAACGAGAAAGGACGTCAACGGGGAAGGAAGGAAGGACACGGAGGAAGATCGGCCATGGGCGTGACGGGGCTGCTGCCGGTGATCAAGAGCGTCATGGACCAGGTGCACGTGTCCAAGTACGCAGGCAAGACGGCGGGCGTGGACGCGTGCAGCTGGCTGTACAAGGGCGCGTACAGCTGCGCGGCGGACGTGGTGCTCGGCCGCGACACGGACGGGTAAAGTCGGTCGTTTACGGAGGGAAGACGGCAAGTTTTGCTCTGACTGGTGTGAGACCCACTATGAAACGACAGGTACCTGAACTACTGCGTGCAGCAGATCAAGCTGCTGCAGGACAACGGCGTAACGCCCGTGTTCGTGTTTGACGGCGCGCCGCTGCCGGCCAAGGACAAGGTCAACGAAGCGCGCAACAGGTCTGTTGCTGTTCACTGCCGTGTGCTGCACGGAAAGTAGATGGTCACGCTTGCATGCGGATGCTACCCGACGGCAGGAACCGCGCGATCTGGCGAAACAAGGCGCTGCGTCTGCTCGAAGACGGCGGCGAGCTCAGCGGCGAGGCCGTGTCGGCGGTCAACCGAGCCCTCTCCGTCTCTAACGCCATGATTATGAAGTTCATCAGCGTGTTACGACGTATGGGCGTCACCTTCTACGTGGCGCCATACGAGGCCGACGCGCAGTTGGCGTTCCTGTCTAAGGCCAAGCTGATCGACATCGTCATCTCAGAGGACTCGGACTGCATTCCGTACGGCTGCAAGACGGTAACCGTACCACACCACTGGACGCTTGTTGGTATATTGCGATGCCTTATCGTCTGCGTGCGCTGGTATCGCCTGATCACTTAGATCCTCTTCAAACTCAGTCCGGACGGCTGGGGCAGTGAGCTCAAGCGCAGAAGCCTGGGTGCAAACGAAGAGCTGTCGTTCCTTGGATGGAGCGAAGAGATGGTGAGACCACCGTGTGTTTGGTGCCGTCATGATGGTAGTAGTGACACTTTACACGTGGATTGATGTATGTACTTGACGAGCCGTGCAGTTTGTCCAGCTTTGCGTGCTCTCCGGCTGCGACTATTGCGCGTCCGTCACTGGCGTCGGCATCGTCACGGCCTACAAATACGTCAACTCATACCGGACCCCAGCAAAGGTGACGAGGAAGTCTGCCAATTCTGGAGTGTCTTGATTGCTAACGTGCGCAACTGATTGGGTGCTGATAGGTCCTTGCCGCGCTGAAAAAGGAGAAGAAAGACGCAGTGCCGGCAGACTACCGCGATAGCTTTTTGTCGGCAATCTTGACGTTTCGACACCACCTCATCTATGACCCTCGCGATTCGGTAAGTGGACCACTGGTCAATGTCGACAGCTAATTGTTCTTTCACGGTACGATTATGCAGTCAGTTCTCACCAAACTCATATATGTGATTGTTACCGGCAACAGAAGTTGAAAATGCTGAATCCGCTGACGCTTTCCGAAGAAATTCTGCCGTTGGTGGACAAGCAGCTTCTATTCCTTGGCAACATCGAGCTCGGGAACGACGTCGTTGCCTCTATTGCACGCGGCGAGATCCACCCAGCTACACACGAAAGCTACGCGTGGAAAGATGCCGGGGCAGCACTGCTAAACGAGCAAAAGCAACAACGTCAGCACCAACAGCACACTCTTGCAGAACGCACGAGTACGCGTTCGCTGACCTCATCCGAGACGAGCAGCGTCACTCGCTCTGACGTCGACGTGCGCGAGTGCGATTCCGTGTCGCGATGCGAGTCGCGAGATTCTCAAGATGCCCCGGACAACCCCGAACATGCTTACCCAGAGCTGTACTGCGAACAGAACGACAACCCGCAGCTCACAGACCAGCGCAGGCCGTCAAGACACTCCGTATTGCGCTACGAAAAACCAAGACCATCGTCGTCGTCGTCGTGGGCGCACTTGGACAGTTTGTTGGGATCGTCGGCCCATATTCTCAACTTTCGCAGTCCGAAGGTCAGTGACAACTTTAAGCCGCTCAGCTCCCTCAAGCCATCAGCTCGCCCGCAGCTTGGACCTCCAGGTATGTTGGCGCACGAAGTGAGGGAGTACGAGAACAGACCCGTGCGGACACAGGCGAAGCGCGTGCGGGACCCGGTGAACCGACGGCGCGACGAACGAGGAAGTGGGTTTGAAGGAGAGGTTTTGTGCCGAGTCGACATTACTCGCCCAAGTAGCAGCGCTCGGGAAGACCGTGATCGCGACGCGGGTGCTGGTGTTGGTGGTAGTGCCGAAGTCACCTACGGAGAGAGCGATAATCCCGTGCTGACAGCGGCGAAGAAGCCCAGACTCCAAGGTCAACAGAGCTGCGAAGCTGCAGACTTCCTTACAAGCAACGAACCCCGGCTGATGCGTCCGACGCCATTTGGGTGTCGTAGCGTGGTAGGTGGCGTTGGCCCTGCAACGGCGACGAGAGTCGCACGCGAGTCGACTTCGGTGATGAGTCCGACGTCATCCCTGTCGGCATCGCCCTTGCCATTGCGGCTGCCGAAGTTTACCCTGTCGTATGCGCGGGCGACGTACGCAGAAGCCAAGTGGGACCGCATCCTGGAACGCGAACTAGACGACGAAGGCGTGTCACTGACCGCAGACAATAGCAGCAGTACGACAAACGGCGAGGGCGATCACAAGAGCAACACACACGATCCGACACGCGCATCCAGTCAAGACGCCGAAGACGACGGGGACGACGCTGCATCGTACAGCGAGTCGCGACATTCCGTCGATTTCAGCAACTGAGCGGTGAATGACACTCGAGCCTTTGATCGGGAGGCGGTGCGTTTACCTCGCGTGTTCCTCTTGAATTTCTGGCCGCCATCGTGCCTTCCACCACAGTGAACGCAGCGCCAAACTTTTGAAGCATGCCAGGTGAGTCCATCTACCATGGAGGGTCGCGCTGCTCTATTCGTTATGTTCATTATTGTGCACTGGCGCGTCGAGCTCCTTATATAGTTACTGCGCAGCTCCCGCCCTCAATTCGCCACGCATCTATCGTCTATCGATCCGCCGCGCGCGCCTCGTCGTCCTTCCCGCCGCCGACCATCACCGCGACCGCAACCGCTGCCCGCGTGCTCGCCACCGGCGCCACCGCCACGTACCCCGCGTACGCCGTGCGTCCCACCGCGTTGCTCCCCATTCGCAGCCCATTAAGCGGCATGTTGGCGCGGTGGACAGGCGTGGGGGCGGGCGTCGGTGTCACCCGCATGGGCGCCACCGCGTAGCCTCTCGAGGTGTTCGATCCGCTTGGAGCGCAGGCCAGCGGGGTCACGAGCGCGGCCCGAGCGGGTGCCTCGCCCGTGACGAAGCTCGTCTCCTCCAGCGACCGCTCGAGCGCGCGCATCCAGAGCGATGTGTCGTCGTGCGGCGCGCCGCCGTCCACGCCGCCGCGGCGCCCGAACCGGCCGCGCTGGTACTCGCGCAGCGTCGGTAGCTTCTCCAGGAAGCGCAAGTCCTCGCGGACGCGCATGGCGCGCTTGCGCCGTCCTCGCTCGTCCTCGCTCTCCTCCTCCGCCTGGTTGTCGTCCTCGTCCTCCATGAGCACGTCGTCCCCGCTGTCGTCCGCCATCAGCATGGCCTGCTTGCTCGCGACCGCATTCGCATTCGCATTCGCGTCCGCCGACCGCGCCCGCTTGGTCCCCGCGCGCATGGCAATCATATTTTTCACGCTCTATGTAAACTACGCCACAATTGCGGACAAGTCGTCCGATCCGAGGTGCCGTCTTGCCTGGGTGCGGGCAGATTGGACTGTGGACGGGGAGGGGACGCGCGCCTGCCGCAGGAACCGGGCCGGGCTGTCCGCAGGCGACTGTCTGTGCGGATTTGTGGGGATCGGTGTGTCTCGAAAAAATAAAAAAGCGGGGCCGCGGTTGGGGCTACTGTAATCGAAAAATGAAATAAACAGCAATAAACAGCGACAAGCCGTGCGGCCTGGCCCGTCCGCGTTGTTGGCGACCTTATGGCGCAAAATGCTCTGGATTTCTTGTGCGTACACTTGGCTTTTGTCTACCAGTCCGACTTGGAAGTAAAGTGTAGGCTAGAATATATTCTTGTAACCGTTTTCTTTCGGTACGGACCTGGCGTCCGGCCCAAAACGGTCAGCCAAGCAAGAAATTACCGAGAATAAAAATGCGAAAGAAAATATAAAAAACCGTAACCCTCCACACAACATCCGCAGCGGATCCATTCGTCCGTCGGTCCTCAGTGACAGCGAGTTGAGGATAGAGAGAGGGACCGCAAACCATACGCGCTCGCCCACGCCCCGCCCCGCCCACGCTCCGCCCACGCTCCGCCCAACTCGAATTGCCACCCGGTCGGGGCACGAAGGATACTGTACACGACCTAATGCTGCTGCAGGAACTGATTGTTCACTCCCGGGATCTTTTCGTCGAACGCTCGCGGGTCGCGGTGGTCCGCGCGATCGCGTCGTCGGCGCTGGACATCGTCCAACTGCGGACGGACGACGGAGCGGCTGCAGTGGACGAACAGGAAGAAGAGGAACTGGAGGAAGACGTGGTGGCCGCGGGACGCGTGTTGCGGCTCCTCATCGACCGCCACCACGACCTGCGGACGCGCCCTGCGCTCGTGGTCAACGCGCCGCTCACCCGCGCGCGAACGATTCTGGCCACGACCGTCCGCATCGACGGCTGGCACCTGAAGGAGCGCGAGTTGGACTCACTGGTACGGGCGCCTTCGCACCACCACATATCCGGCCGGGAGGCGCGAGCAGCCTCCTCCACGGTCCATAGCCAGCTCGCGTGGCTCAAGCAGCTGCAGCACACGCGTTCCACGCGTTCACCCTTTTGGGTCGGCTGCTCCGTCCATTCGGTCGATGCGGCTGTGGCCGCCGCGCGGCTCGGCGTCGTAAACTACCTGCAGGTGGGGACCATGTTCCCCACCGAGTCGCATCCGGAGAAGCGCGAGGTGGAGGGCCCCCAGTTGCTACCGCAGATCCGCAGGGCCCTGGTTGAAGTCGCTGCGGACGAGGACGGTCACAAAAAATTGAGGACGGGGACGCGACCCGCACTTATTGCAGTCGGGGGCATCGCGACTGCGGACCACGTGCGGGAGGTCATGGCTGCGGGTGCGGACGGGATCGCGGTCATCCGCGCCGTCCTCCGAGCGGACGACCCACGCGATGCCGCGACGCGGATGAGGGCCGTGATGGAGCGGGCTGCGGCCACCCGCGAGCCAAAAACTTATGAGTAAGTAATTTAATTGTGCCGTTTTGCTTGCGAAGTTTCCGGTATGGGTTTCACAAGCAGTAATTTTGGCAGAGAGAATCTAAAAAAAAAATCTAGCTGCACAAAAGTGAGTGGAATCGTTAAACGCTTGCTGTAGTATACAAAGAACAGGTGAAAACCTGCAAATCAACTTAGGTACAGCCAACCAGATGGGAACTGTGGCACTTTCGCAACCTAGATGAAGCTAGGCCGTTCATGTCTCTTCCTACAGTACCGGCAACCTAAAAGACTCATCCTGAGCCTGATTCTACTGTATTTGGTTGAATGCTCTAGATATAAATCATAGACTGCCCTGATTGGCTTAAACATGATGAACCTAAATCAGCGACTGCTCGAGGAACCAACCTCCTAGACAACATGCGAATGCGAATGTGGCGGCCTCGCCCTCGATGCGCGCATGTTCCGCGTGCAGCACGTCCTTCGATGCGAAGTGTCGTGTCTGCTGCATCGCAAAGCTCTCTTCTCGAGTCCATAGCGAAGTACGAGCCTATCTGTAGCCTTGCAGGAGCGCTATCGTTCCACCGGCATCTTCAAGGATTTGCCCAGTGGTTTCACCTAAATAAATGAGCCGGACCAACTCTAGGTTGCCAAGATATCCTTCCAGCGTCGCTCCCGAGAATGCAACAACGCTGTCGCCATGCTTTGCGAATAGAGACGTTGCTACATACGAACGGACCGCGTGAAGACGTTGACTAGCTTGCGGCGTCTATGCGGTCTCAGTGCATCGCCCCCAATCTAGACATCCTCTGGACCCAATCCAGAACATCCCTGAGCAGGTAGAACGTCTTGAAGTGCATCACCGCCACTTCACATCACAACAAGCAGAGAGAGAAGCACGCTATAAACTAAATGCCTTGTATTTCCGCCACTGCTGACTGGCCGGGCGCGAGGGGAGGCCCTCTCGCTCGGCTCGACTGTTTGTTGGTATAAAAATGTCCCGTTGCAGCACGCAGCGTCACACCCTACGCGTAGGCGCCGTCGAGGATCACGTCGTCGATCTTGAGGATCATGCGCACGACCTGCGTGGCGAGCTGCAGCTGCTGCTGCTTGCCAATGAGCGTCTCGAACACGAGCTGGTCCTTCATGTCGTTGGTGCCACTGTTGTTGCAGTCGACGCCCAGGCGCGGGTTCTTCTCGCTGATCTGCTGCGAGCGCACGGCCGACAGCGAGTCGATCGGGTTCAGGCCGCTGTTCTCGGCCAGTGCCATGGGCACGTCCTCCAGCGCGTCGGCGAACGCGCGGATCGCGTACTGCTCAATCCCCGTGATCTTGTCCGCCTGCTCGCGCACCTCGATGGCGCACGCGATCTCGGCCGCCCCGCCGCCGTACACGATCCGGTTGTTCTTGATCAGGTTGCGCGTCACGCACATGGCGTCATGAAGCGAGCGCTTGGCCTCGTCCACGATCATCTTGTTGCCGCCGCGCACGAGCACCGTGATGGCGTCCGAGCTCGCGCAGTCCTCGATCACCAGCATGCGCTCCTTGGTCGTGCCGAACGCCACCTCGCGCACCGTGCCCGCGCGGCCGAGCTTCTCGGGCGTGAGTTCCGAGAAGCGAGGAACAATGCGGCCGCCCGTCGCGATCGCAATCAGCTCGAGCTCGACGCCGCCCACCCAGCGCACGGCCGGCAGCTTGCTCTGCAGCAGCAAGTGGTTGGCCTCGTCGTCGAAGCCCCACTGGCAAATGACGAGGTTGGCGCCGCTGTCCTTGACCTGCTTGATCATGGTCGTGAAGTACTCCTGCTCCTGCTTGTACAGCGCCTCGTACGCCTCCACGCTCGTGATGTCCAGCTTGTGCTTGGTCTGTTCAGAAGTAGTTACGGCAAAAGTTAGTGGCGACCAAAGCAAGCAAGCACACACGGGCTGCAGGCCATCGCACCTTCGGCTTGGGCGGCTCGAAGGGGCACGTGAGGATGCACATCTTGGCGTCCTTGACCTCCTTGGGCATCTGCGGGTGCGAAAAGTCCTTGTCGATGACGATGCCGTTGATCAGCGTCGTCTCCTCAAGGGTGCCGCCGGGCTTGCCCTCGACCTTGATCAGGTCGAAGTTGACGTCGCGCGTCTCAAAGTTGGCCACCTTCATGACGGCGTCCACCGCGATCTTGGCCATCTGGCGCTTGTACTTGTTGATGATCTTGGACGAGAGCGTCGTCATGGCCGTCTCGACTAGCGGAGTCGTGTCCTCGGGCGTGAACTGGATCACGTCGCCGATGGCCTCCAGGTGCTTGCACGCGATCTCGCACGCCTCCTCAAAGCCGTCGGCGATGCGCATCGGGTGCAGGCCGTGGCCCAGTAGCTTCTCCGCCTGCTCCAGCAGCGCGCCGGCCAGCACCACGACGCCCGTCGTGCCGTCGCCGATCTCGTCGTCCTGCGACTTACTCAGCTCCACCAGCAGGTGCGCCACGCGGTGCTCCACGTGCATCTGCTCCAGGATCGTCGCGCCGTCGTTCGAGATCGTCACGTCCCCGTCCTGGCTCACCATCATCTTGTCCATGCCTTCCTCGTTCCAAACACACACACAGTACCCATCATTAGCCCTCTCATCCTCTTGTCTCTCTCAGGCTCTCTCTCTTGTTCATGCTCACCCTTGGGGCCCAGCGACGTGCGCAGCAGACTCGACACGGTGCGCGCCGCCAGGATGTTGCTCTGCCGACATTACACCCAGTTAGACCAAGCGCGCACGTCCAAAAAGCGTAATCCCAACACGCGGTATCCTCCCCATTACCTTGATCGCCTCGACGCCCTTGACGCGCTCCTTGCGCTCCTGGTCGCGCAGGATGATGAAGGGGCGCCCGTACTCGTCAAAGACCATCGACATGGCTGCTGGATCTGTGGGTTAGTCGCCGGGCAGGGAGCTGGAGCGGCGGCGATCGATCGATCGGTCGGGTCGGGATGCCTTGGTTGGGTCTGCAGTCGGCGTTCCTTCCTGTCCACACTCCCCTCGCACAAGATTTCGTTGTGCCGACTGGGGACTTTTTACGAGAAAGGACGCGCAAAAAAAAAGGTTTTTTACCAAATTAGTAATTACAGATAGATGTGGACCACTTTGATTTATCAAACTAAGGAGACCCAACAGGGATGGAATCCTTCATATTTGATACCGAAACGGCGTAACCCACAAAAATGTACACCGGCCATGCGAACCTGACGTCGGGGCAGGTCGACCTCTCTCTCCACTGGGTCTATTAGCCATGAAAAGCAGACGTGTGTGGGCGATCCTCGTTGTGGTGGCGGTGCTGGTGGGGAGCGCGCGTGCGGCCTGCCCGCGCGACGTCGACAAGGGCAAGATCTGCTCGGACCACGGGACGTGCAACGTGCAGAACCTGTGCGTGTGCGACAGCGACCGCACGGGCTTCGACTGCTCCAAGCGTGCGTCCCTCTAGCCTGTCCGTTGTGTCGCTGTGGGGTTTGGGACGGTTGAGTTCACTGTTGTGTGAGGTGCAGACCTGTGTCCGAAGGGAAACGCGTGGGTGGCGCCGGCGCGAGCCACGGACGACGCGCACTATGAGGCCGAGTGCTCCAACAAGGGCGCGTGCGATCGCACGACCGGCATGTGCATCTGCGAGGAGGGTTTCACTGGTATTGCTTGCCAGCGGCGTGAGTACTACCCCTCCTTGGCTTCTGGCGAAGGTTTTACGCGTTCTTACTCTGGGATATGGTTGCTTCCAACGATGCAGTCGCGTGCCCGGATGCGTGCAACAACGCGGGCGATTGTCTGTCGCTTAAGCAACTCTCAAAACGGTTGGCGGTCGGGAACGAGCCAATCTACGAGACGATCTGGGATGCCGACATGATCTACGGATGCAGATGCCGCAGGGGCTTCCACGGCTACGACTGCTCCAAGCGTAAGCACCCCGATCTTCGAGCGCGTAGCGATCTCGTGGCTGACACTAACGCTACCCCTTCCACCACCGCTCCTCAATCAGGCTCGTGTCCTCGCGGAGACGACCCGCTGACGACAGGACAAGTCAACGAGGTTCAAGTGCTCCGCTGTACGGCGACAGGAGGTCGCTTCCATCTGTACTTCAAAGGCAGCGGCGTGGCTGTATCATTCGACTCCACACTCGCACAGTTCCAGTCCATACTCTCATCGCTGCCAACGTTACCGCCGGTCAACGTGGCGTTTTCATCTTCCACATCTCCTGTATGCAGCGCAACCACGACAAATGCCGTCACGGTCGAGTTCACCAAGACATTCGGCCCGTAAGTGCTCTCTTCGGTCGATCCTTCGTCCCACCAAAGGCCCTGACCATGTTCTCGGCCATTGTAAATCCCCGCAGACAGTCACCGATCAAGGTGTTTAACAACCTCAAAGGTGTCGTGACGTTGACTGGCGGGTCTGTCAACGTTGCCACGGGCGGCGCTGTCCTCGCGAGCAGAGCATCAGTGGTCGGCACGAAGGAATGGGACGTCTGCAGCAACCGGGGCCACTGCGGCGAGCGTACGCGCTCTCCATCGCAATGCTTCGTGATCAGTAGGTTTAACGCCTGACTGTGTCTGTCTTGGTAGAGAGCGGGCAGTGCACGTGCTTTGCGAACCCCATGCCGGGGTATCGCTCCAGTGACGGCTACGGCAACCCCGGAATGCGCGGTGACTGTGGTTGCGCCAACGACAAGAACCTGTACGGAGGAGCGACCAAGTCGTGCGTCGGCGAGCTCGCGTGCAGCGGCCACGGGTACTGCAGCGGGGCGCCGTCGTACCGCTGCATCTGCGTCTCGGGGTGGACGGAAGGCGACTGCGCCATGCGTAAGCACTGTTACCGTAGCTCTTCACTCCACTCGTTTCGACATCTTGACTAAACGGGTGCACGCGTGTTCAGGAACGTGTCCGAGAGGGCCGTCGTGGTTTCGAGCGCCGTCGAGCCTCAACATCGTGCACAACCAGCGGTCCGAGTGCTCGGATGCAGGGATCTGTGATCGTGTCACGGGCCAGTGCGCCTGCTACTCACCGTTCGACGGCGCCGCGTGCGAGTTCAGTGAGTTTTGCTATAGTGTTCGCCGTCTTCCGGAGCAAAACTGCACCTCATCTCACCTGCTCTGTCTTCGTTGCTAGTGAAATGCCCAGGCGTGGAACCGTGCAATGGACACGGTCGGTGTATGAGCATCCGCCAGCTATCGCTTGAGGCCAGCGTCGACCATCCCAGTCTGCGCTTCGACTACGGTGCCGACCCAAACAACGAGAAGACGTTCGACCGCGACTCCATCATGGGGTGTCAGTGCGATCTCGGGTACCAGGGCTACGACTGCATTCAGCGTAGGTTCTTTGATTGTAGCCGATGCTTGTACTCCAAAGTCGCAGCTGGCACTGACCTTTGTGCTGCCTTTGCTGATGGAGTAGTGGCTTGCCCAGTTGGCGATGACCCCACGACCACCGGCCAAGTTGACGAGATCCAGCTTGTCAAGTGCGTCGCGTCCGGAGGGATGTTCAAGCTCCTGTACCGCACAGCTACGTCAGTCGACATCCCATTCGACGCGTCGCCGTCCGTCCTCCGTGACATCCTCATCAGCTCCTTTCAGCTCGAAGACATCGTTGTGGAGTACTCGTCTGGTACGCAGGCGTGCTCACCCGCTAGCGCGACGGTCAAGAACGTCATCCGCGTCACGTTCACGCTCGTCTTCGGCGACGTTCCCCCACTTCGTGTTGGTCCCAACGCGCTCACGGGGATAGCTCCGACGATTCAGACAGCAGAGGACGGCGCCGCGGTCGACGGGATCACGAGCCAGAGAGGAACGAAAGAGCGCGCTGTGTGCTCTAACAAGGGGTACTGCAACTTCGACCTCGGCGTGTGCGTCTGCGCGACTGGGTACGCGAGTAGCGACGGCCGCGGCAACGTCGGCAAGCGAGGAGACTGTGGCTACCAGTTGCCAAAAGCGGTCGTGGCGCCTTCATAACATCGTGCTTGTCCTTCAAGCGGCAGTATCATGACATTCACATGCAAGGTGGCAAAAATAGACTTGGGTTCTTACCATTTTGACCGCGCGAGTGCAGTTCCACACTGTGGCTACGACGACTTCACCGGCTTCGTGTTCGTAGTGGAGCCCATGACGCGTGGATCGTTGGGCTCGCCTGGCCCGAGGTCTACCTTCGCGCGGCGGTCAACGATCGGATCGAGTGTAGGCGTCGCCACCGGCGCTGCTTCATTGTCCAAGCTCCATCAGCTCCGCCACGCGAGGTGGACGTATCGTCGATGTCTTTGATCTGCACCTCTCTCCGCATGACTCACGCGACTGTCATTTCCAGTACTTCTCGCAATCTGAAGACGCTGGGCTCGTCACAGTCGCAGCCTGGCAATATCGACAGCACGTTTGCCAAAGAACCCGGTAAGTGATCAATGCCCGAGCGAGATAGTTTGTGAGCGCCTTCTAACGTTGGCCAGCAGACAGCTCGCGCCAACTCTCGGCAGAGATCAGGCACCTGCGGTCTATAGGCGGAGGTGCGAGGCGAAGTGATGGCCTCGGTCGCGAGGTCTGCGTTGACGTCATTCACCATATTCTGTCATGTATGCATGCACGCACCATTGCGGAGCAGGATGCGCGCCCAGTAAGCGCGTGTGTGCGAAGCTCGAGCTCGCTCTGCAGCTGAAGGGCAAGTGCGAGAAGGACCTCGAGCGTTTTTTCGAGTCAAAAAACCAGCGGCGGCAGGAGAGAGCCACCGCGCTCATGGCCCTGTCGTCTTTTAACAGCGAGACGACAGCCAGAGGTAAGCAGCGCGGTGCAGTGGTCCTCCTTGTAACAGCACAATGATCAGCCTCATACTCTTGTCGTGATATCAGCAGACAGACACGGGCTCGAGCGGCTGATGCGCAAGCTGGCGCCGTCCATGGGCAGTGTGGCGGCGACGCACTCAGAGTTGGTGCACATTTTGCAGAGCTGCGCGGCCTGCAGCACGCGCGTCACGCTCTGCGCCGCGTGCGCCAAGAAGGCGACTGAGTTCTTCAGCGGCTTCTCCGCCGCCGAGCTCGAGGCCATCTACGGCGGCGACCTGCCCGCGGCCGACGCCGACGAGCTCGACAACTTCGACGACGCCGTCGCCTACCGCGAGTTCCGCGCGCTGCACTCGCGCCCGCCGTCCCGCCACAGTTGAAAGGAGTTGCGGAACAGCAAGCTGACCGTCATTCTCACGGAAAGGCGTTGAAGTGTCCGTCACTCTGTACTCGCTGCATACTGGAATCAAATCAACGAGGTTGGAGGTTGAAGTGACCATCACTCTTTTCCCGCCAACTAGCAAAAACTCGGGGAAAGGCCAGAACGAGAACGCCCACGTTTTGATTACTAGAAGCGGTATCGGGCGGAAGATGTCCGAGGCGCCGAGCAAGGAGTCCTTCCTGGCCAAGCTGGAGGATCAGCGGCGTGCGTTCCTGCGCGAGTACATGTGAGTGCGAAGCGACCGAACGCAGAGGCGGTGGTGGGCCGCGCTCGTGGCCCACGGTCTTGTTTTCGACGCTGGCGTTGTCTTACTCGGTCTAATGACGTATATGCATGCTCTTTCGCCTTTTGATAGTGCGTCGCAGCGCCACGCGATGCTGATGGAGGAGCGCGCGATGAGCGCTGAGCGCCGAGTGGGCGCGTCAACAGGGGCGGAATCGGCGGGCTTGACTGTACGAAGCTGGATCCGATTCGGATGTTCTTGTGAGACTCCCTACGATGGTAACACGGGATCTCGTCGCGATGAGCAGCAAGACAGAGAGCTCTCTTACCGAGCGAGCATCCAAGCGCTGACGCAGCAGAACGAGCGACTTCATGCGCGCCTACTGACGACCCAGACCGAGTACGTACCTCGGTAGAGACAACAGCTACATCCTCTGTACTAACCCACTTTCTTTGGTGTATCCCAGAAAGACGACGTTGAGCAAGGCGGTGGCCGACGCGAACGCGAAGATCGAGCGCCTCGAGACCACTATCGGTATGTCAATGATGATATTTTCCATTCGTTATGAGAACGCTTCTAACCGAGCCGCGGTCGCATACAACGCGCGTGGCACCCAGAGACTCACGCGGCGACGGAACGATCCCTTCGTGCGCAGCGCACTCGGGATGAGCGGCAGCTCAAGTCACTGCGATCCTCCGTCAGAAAGCTGGAGACTGAGGTGCTTTGCCAACTTCAACCGCAATGGCTCTGATTCGCATGCTGTCGATACTAATAGCTCACTGGTTGTGCTATTCGCAGCTAATCACCAAGAGTGCGTCAAGCGCCGCCGGCGGCGGGAGTTTCATCCGGGAGCAGCTATAAACAGGCCGAGGACTCACGATGTGGCACCTTTTCGTTGCGATTTTTCTTCGCAATTGTGGGCGACCAGTCCAACGCAACGCCCAACGCAACGCGAAGAGCTTTTCTATCGTTGCCGCGCCCTCATACGGTCTCACATCCTCTTCCTCTCTCGTTCGTTGGTACTACAGCTCCTAGCAGTCGCAAAGGCGAACCCACCCACGCAGCGATGAAGTCAGGCGCGAAGGAGCAATACGCCGATGGTAGCTTCATGCGGGTCGAGGTCATCTCGATGCTCAAGCTCGTGTTCCTGACCAGTATCAGCCTCATGCTGCTTTGCCTGTTCGTGATCATCGGCTTCAGCTCGTCGCCTGCTGCCACGACTTCCGACTGGACCAGCCGCCCGCGCCGATGCACCTCGAACTTCTCGTTGGAGTTGTACCAAGCGTGCACCGGGGATAACCAGACTGCCGTCGGCTCTCTTGCGAATGAATCGATCGTCGCAATCGACAAGGTGCTGAGTCTGCCAGAGTCGGAGCGGACGACTGTGCTATCGTGCATGCTCAACTCCTGCTCCAAGACGACGAATCGGCCATTCGACAGCTACGCCAAGCACCTGAACGTTGTTCATTACTCGTTTGCTGTGAACGGGATCCAGCAGCACAACCGTTACTTCTACCTCGAGGTCATCTTCCCGAACCTGAAGCCGAACGCCGAAGACCATTCGTTCGAGGTGACCATGAACCCGCGCCTGAAGGGTCTTTACACGAACGAGACCAGCGGAAACCAGACGTCGGCCGACTTGAGCGAGCGCGTGGCGCAGAAGACAGAGACCGTGTTGTGCTCCAAGGGCGAAAGCACGTGCAGCCCGCTCTACTTTTCGCGCCTCGGGGACATTTACTTCTCCAACTACCAGGTCGACGTGGTCTTCAACTCGACGAAGAGCCTGCCGCTCGGAGGCTCTAACGTGTATTTCAAGAAGACGTGGGGAACGATCGGGTTCACGAACTGGCTGATCGGGACCAAGCTCTTCTTCCTGTTCGTGTCAGCGACCGTCGCGGCGTGGTACATCGCTCAGGTCAACGCGCTGTCCGCGAGAGAGCAGAATATCGAGCAAGGCTGGGTAGCGGGGCTTATCCTCGCGCTCGTGCTCTTCAACGACCCATTCTACATCGCCGAGGTGTCGTTCGGCAGCAACCCTGCCCGCCTCCTAGGCGTCGGCTTCCAGGTCACCTTCCTCCAGTTCCTGCTGCTGTTTTGGCTGCTCGCGCTCGACAACATGCGACTGCTCGGGAAGGAGAGCGGCGTGTCCAACACAAAGTTCTTCCGACCGAAGGTGTCGTTCCTGGCCTTCTACTGGATCATGATGACGCTGTACTTCGGCTACATCAAATACAACAGCAACGACGGTGGGGCCGAGTACGACCCGCTGGCAGCCAACTCCAACTTTGCGCTTGTGAAGGCGATCTGCGCGCTGCTCGGCATCTTCTACGTGCTCTGGTACGCGTACCTGCTCATTGTGAGCCTGGACCAGCTGCGCGCCCGACGCGTGCGCTATTGCTACCTTATGCTGCTCAACTCATCCATGGTGGTGCTCTTCTTCGTCGCGCTCGCGAGTGGCAGCTACTCGCCGGCGCCGCCTAGTGGCGGCCAATGGACAGCGCTCATCACCATCTTCAATCTGTACGTGTTCACTCTGTGCTACCTGTACTCACCGTCCGCGTCGGCCCTAGCGACCGCCAAACAGCATAAGCAGGAGCAAACCGGCGAGAACTCGCAAGACCTGGAGGCCAGCCCCGCTTTCCTCGCGCCCGTTCTTCCGGCAGCAACGGATGATGCTGATGACTCAACCGCCACATCCATCCCAGCCGAGCCGACGCCCATCGAGCTCCCCGAGATCCAAGTGCGCGACATGGAGCTCGCGTGACCGACATCTAACTACGATCATAGTAGTCCGGAGCCATTCAACAAGCATCTAGGTGCGGAACTTGCATATACTCATGCCCCTATTCATGTATGTGCATCTGCGCCGGTGGTGTCTACTGCTCGTGACGATTGGTGGTCCTTTCGCCGCCGCTTTCGAACAGCTCGAGCGAGCGCTTGCGACTGCGTAGAAGCAGATGCGACTTGCCGCTGAGCGGCGCAGCGTCTCGGTTAGCCGACAGGTGCTTGGCGAGCAGGAAAGCGACCTCCATGCTCTGCGAGTAGTTGAGACGCGGGTCGCAGTAGCTCGTGTAGCGCAGCGGCAGGTCGCACGCGTTAATGCCCTCGGGTCCGCCGATGCACTCCGTCACGTTCTCGCCCGTGAGCTCAAAGTGCACGCCGCCGAGCGCTGAGCCCGCGCGCCGGTGGGTCTCCAGCGTCGCGCGCAGCTCGCCGAAAATGCGGTCGAACGGGCGCGTCTTGTAGCCGTTGTCGGCCACGATCGTGTTGCCGTGGCACGGGTCGCACGACCAAATGACCTTGAGCCCGGCGGCCTGCACAGCCGCAATGTGGCGCGGCAGCAGCTCTTCCACCTGGCCAGATCGCCAACGTCAACAAAGGTGAGCCGCCTCGCCATCTTACATCGTTGCTGCTCATCACTGCTCGTACCTTGTCGTGGCCGTAGCGCGTGATAAGCGTGATCTTGCCCGGGTTCTTCTCGGGCTCGCGCCAGAGGCGGCGGATGAGCGCCACGAGCTCGTCCGGGTCCGTCGATGGACCAACCTTGATGCCGATCGGGTTCTCGATGCCGCGGAAGTACTCGACGTGCGCGTGGTCGAGCTGCCGCGTGCGGTCGCCGATCCACAAAAAGTCCGTGCCGACGTTGTAGTACTTGTCGCCCACACGGCGCGTCATGGTCTCCTCGTACGCGAGCTCAAGCCCTTCGTGAGAGATGAACAGGTCCACCGTGCGCAGGTTGGGCGAGTCCGCGCCAACGCCCAGCGTGTGCACAAAGTGCAGGCTGTCCGTGATCTGCTCGGCCATCTCGCGGTACTCCTCGCGGCGCGACGACGTCTGCACAAAGTCCAGGTCCCACGTGCCGGCGTCGTGGATGTCGGCAAAGCCCGAGCTCACCAGCACGCGTCCGTAGTTGAGCGTCGCCGCGCTATGGAAGTAGCCCTCCAGCAGCCGCTGCGGGTCCGGCACACGCTCGTGCTTCTCGTAGCCGTTGATGTTCTCACCGCGGAAGCTGGGCACGCGCTCTGTTTCGGCATGCAATGGTCGCGTCAGTGTCCATCCATCTCAGTCGACCACAACGCAGGGATGCCGTCGCTACCTCCATCCAGCAGCTCCGTGTCGCTCGAGCGCGGCTTGGCGAACTGCCCGGCCATGCGCGCGACGCGCACCGTGGGCATGCGCGCGCCCCAGACGAGCACGAGGCTCATCTGGATCATGATCTTGAGCTTCTTCTCGATCAGCTCGGGCTGGCAGTCCTGGAAGCGCTCGGCGCAGTCGCCGCCCTGCAGCAGGAACCGCTTGCCGTCCGCCACCTCGGCCAGCTGCGTCTTCAGCGCCTCGATCTCGCGCACCGACACGAGCCCCGGCAGCGTTTGCACTGTGCTTTCATGCACACAAAAACAGTCAGTCGACAGGCACGTGGTCAAGCGAGAGAGAGATGGGAGACGACGTACGCTTGGCGCGCACGCCCTCGAGCGCCTCCGCGTCCGGGAACGGCGCCTGCTGCTTGGCCGGGAACTTGCGCCACGACGAAGGCGACCAGTCGCTCGCGCCGCCCGCGCCGTTGTTGCTGCCGTTAGCGCTCGCCATCGCCGTCGCTTGCCGAGACCGTCAGGTGGAGGGAAGGAGGAGGCGAAAGCGTGTTTGCCGTCCGGTGCTGTGGTCGAATGACGAGTATCCCGTCGGTCTGGTGGTGTAAACAACACCACAAACCTGCGATACACGATGTTTACCTACTTGTAATATCTTAGTCAGCACAAAAACCCATGTAAACCTATATTGATTGCCACCACAAGAAAAAGAGCTCATCACGAACGCCAGTATCCGGATCGTATCCGTAATCGCGTGGCGATTGGCTGAATATTTCACACTGTCAAAATTTCATCCAATCAATAGCCCTGGTTACAGCATCCTCACCACCAAAAACTTGTCGCACGTAGCCGCCCATGTCCGCGCTTCAACATGGGAGCATGGGAGGGAGGAGTCTTTGTCTCTCTCGCTGTTCCGTTCGCGCCGTTAGTGTGGGTCTGACTGCGCAATCACCCGCGTCCTCGTCTACACTTATTGGTTACTCACTTCTCCCCTCATTCTCCATTTCGCCAGCCAAGTCACAGCAGCAGACGTCCTAACAGTCTCATCACCGAGCCAGCATGACCACCGCCTCAACCTCCACTGCTGCGGCTGACCGTGTAAACCCCGCCAAGGTCTCGGACGAGGTACGCCAGGTGCTGACCCGCGACTACTCCACACTGCGTTTCAAGATCGAGTATGGCGGGTATCTGTCCAACCACCTGCTGCACGGAGTCGTAGCACTGCACGATCTCGGCGCGAGCAAGCGCAAGATCGACGACTTTGCCGCGCACTACGCGCAGAAGCTGGAGGCGGAGGGTCCTGACCACGAGGACGTCGTGCAGCAAGACTTGACGGACGGCATCCTCCCAGACGAAGACGCACGTGTGCTTCTGGGTCAGCGGTGCAACTACGACGCGCTGCTCGCCTACTACGCGCGCGATGTCAAGGCGCTGGGCGTCGACGGTGCGGTGCGCAAGAACCTGCCGCTACTGGTCGGTGGACTTGCCGGCGCATTGCTGCACGGCATCATCCAGTTGGGTTACGCGTACCACATCGGTGGGGACCGCCTTGTGGCCGAGGGACTCGCCTACCTGCACCACTGTTATCTGTCGTTTGACGAGCCGTCGCCGTCGCCGTCGCCGGCGAAGGAGTCGTTGCGGCAACTGACGCGGAAGGAGGCATTCCAAGTCGCCAACGCTGTCACCAACAACGAGTTCCTGCTGTCCGAGCAGGACCGCCTCGTGACCAGCACGCCGCTCAAGGACCTCGACATTGGCTGGATCCAGCGCGGCGTCAACGCACTCTCCGGCCACCCCGAGCGTGGCAGCGAGGCCGCGTTCGCCCTCATCTGGGACACAGTTCATGAGTACGACTTCACGCACTTTGACGGCTCCAACGCGCTCGACCTCGTGCTGTGGCTGTACGTCATGGTTGAACACAACGACTTCGTGGTGCTTCATGCCGCCACCTCAGCGTGGTCGCTCCAGCAGCTCGAGCATTTGCTGCCCCCGTCGGACAGAGCGAGAGCATGGCGAGTGTGGCTCCACGTGGCGCTGTCGGCGCTCGTGACTGCGCGAGTGCGCGACTTTCATGAGGATGATGTCTGCGGGCAAGCGGGCGATCTCCAAGAGCGGCTGGCAGCGCTACCGACGTGGCCACAGCTCCGAGAGAAGGCGCTCGCGCTCCCCGGTTACCCCGATGAGCACGTCTACAAACTCGTGCAAGTGGCCGACGCGCACGCGCACGCAAATTATCGTGACGAACCGGACGCGGAACGCGAGCGAGCGCCATTTCTGTCGCGGGCGGAGCGCGATCTCGTCACTCGGAAGGCTGCGATCAAGGTGACCGAACTCGACTTTGCGCCGTACAGCCAAGCGCCCAAGTAGGCGGACGTAAGTTGGCGCAGCAATAGTTCGCTATTGATTGCATAAGCTGCTTGTTCCGTTCAATGCTTGCTTGATGTTTCAAATGATGATGACCCGTCTCCGCAACGTCTTGGAGCTTTGCTTGCGTCTTGTTAGGCGAGTTACTCGTTGCAATCTACCCCGTGGAGTTGACTACCAGGATTAACAACAGCGCGATCCAAGAGGGAGCCCAGCCAAGGTACTCTTACCCGTTTAGCTGTAACACGCTCGAGTCAAAGCGCCGTGGCAAACCAAAAACGCCACCAACAGCAACAGGACAGGCGGAGTGAGCAACCAGCAATGTCCATTCTCAGCAATCCCTCAGCGATCTAGTCGGAGATGCACCTGCTCGGTGTAGGAGACGTTCTCCTGCTCGGACGTGCGTGTTTCGTCGAACTGCTCGCGCGATTTCTCA
>JAADXW010000028.1:0-58080 GCA_023337975.1 Phytopythium ostracodes
CGCGATTTGTATGGGAACCCCTCGCTAAACTGCGAATTCTGACACGCTAAAATGTGCTATAGATAGGTTTTTGCACACAAACAAACATATCTAAACAGTATCGCCTAACTCGTAAAATTGACCAAGTTACGGACCAAAACATACACTAAAATACGTGTGATTTTTGTTGTGGCGCGCAGTGTACAATGTTCTTATAAGGTTTCGAGCGATCTTCGTCGCCGCCTCTCATCTCCCCTTCATGTCGAGTACCGTACGTAGTCTACATTCCAGATGTGTAATATAAATAAAAAACGTGCAATTTAAACAACCTTGCTTCTATATAAGCTCAAATGGTGCTTTAACCAGTGCCCTCGGTAACTCGCACTTGCCATGTTGACGGCACGACTCGGCGGCTTCCTCGGTCCCCTCTGGGGCGGAGAAACTCGACAGAGACTTGGTCGAGTCTCGTTCGGGGCGCCGTCAACCGTCAACTGACCAATTATACTAGCTTTTGTATATTTTGCCGGGCCCACGGGGCAAATCCCGACGCGCCAATCCCGTCGTCCACCTCTCGTGACTGATCTCGATTTTCGATTGCCCGCAGCGGAAATAAACCCATGCGTGCAACTCTTGGTCTCCACAGACCAGAAGCCTCAATGCACACACTGAGTCACTGCCAGCCCCTCGGTCGGACCAACCGTCTCGCCACATTCCGCTGGCGTCCGCCTCGGTACTAATTAAACCCACGCGTTACATCTGTCTTCCCACCACCGAGAGCATCAGGACGGCTCGTCCGCCCGGTGCGCGAGTAGAAAACTCGGCGGCATTGTCCATTCCGACGCGCAGGCACCAGTGCGAAGGCGACATGGCCGGCAACTACAAGGGGCGAGGGCCTTCAAAAGCTCCGGCGCGGCCCGCAGACGCCAAGGACGCCCGCGACCTGCCGCCGATCCTGGGCAAGAGCGACGACCGCAGCGCCTACTTCGACAGCTCGTGCGCCGTGCTGGAGCTCGTCGACTACGACGCGCTGGACGCGTCGACGCCCGGCGCCTTCCGCGTGGAAAAGCACACGCAGCGGTGGAAGGAGGAGGAGGAAAACGACGACGATTGCGACGGCCACCACGGTACAATGAGGACGTCGAAGGCGTCGTCAGTGCCGCAGAAGGCAGCTCCGACGGGCGTCAACCTGCTGGACAGGCGACATGTCGGGCTGCTCGTGTCCGTGCTGGTCGCGGGCTTCCTCTCGTCGGCGCTTAAGCGCGGGCTGCTGCAGCTCATGGAGTCGGACCTGGAGCTGTCCGAGTACCAGGGCGACGCGGCCGAGGAGCTGCTGCTCACGCCCTGGTCCTACAGCTTCCTGTTCGGGTTCCTGGCCGACGTGTCCCCGATCCTTGGGTCGAGACGGCGCGCGTACGTCATTTTCGGGTGGGTCACTACCTTCCTCGCCTTCTTCGCCGTCGCCTTCCTCAACTACGTCGAGGAGTACGACACCAAGATCGCCGCGGCCGCTGCCTCCAGTATCACTTCAGAGACCGCAGACGATGGCAGCGCGGAGATCACGGCGGAGAACCGCGGCGCGCTCATCGCTGTGTATATGCCGCTGCTCATGATCGCGAGTTTGGGTGTGATCCTGAGCATCCTGATCGCCGAGGTGCACGTCGTGGCGCTGTGTCGAGACCGCGAGCCGCTCCTGCAGCGCGGCGCGGCCGTGGGCACGCTGCTGCTCGCGCAGTTCACGGGCGACACGACGGGCCAACTGGTCGCGGACCGCGTCGTCTTTCGCATCACGTCGCTCGGCATCACGCCGGTGTACTCGTTCCGCACGGTCGCGCTCTTCCTCATGTTCCTGTCGCTCGTGCCGCTGCCGGGGCTGCTTCTCGGCTTCCGGGAGCTGCCACGGCCGTCGATGCCCGAGCGAGAGACGTCCTCCTCCTCGCTCCACGTTTGTCAATCGACGCTCCATCGCATCAAAACCCACTGGCGCGTGCTGTGCGGGACGCTGGGCGAGCGCTCGACCTCGGCGGTGACGCGCTTCCTCTTCCTGTTCGTCTTCTTCTCCGAGTTCTCGCTCACGTTCCCGCTTGAGCAGCTTTCAGCCTGGTGCAAGGTCGACGCCAAGACGCAGTCGTCGTCCAACATCATCCAGAAGGTGCTGTACGTGTGCGCGATCGCCATGTGGAAGTTCAACGGGCTCAACGCGAGCTGGCGGGCGCACCTGGTGCTCGGGTACCTGCTGGTCTTCCTGGCGCCCGAGCTCTTGTACTTCATGCTCGCGACGTTCAACGAGGGGTCGAGGAGCCCGAGCGCGTACGCCATCGTGGACGCGCTGCAAGGCTACGTCCGTGCGCTGATCGTCATTCTGGAGGTCGCCATGGCCGTCGAGATCGCGCCCGTCGGAGGAGAAGGAGCCGTCGTCGGCGCCATCGTGTCCGTCGCGACCATCATGCGGCTGCTCGCGACCGCCTGCTCCAACGTGATCGGCTACGCCATTAACGACGATACCAGCGGCGGTGGAAGTGGCGACGGCAGCGAGAGCAGGTCGCTCGTGGGCTTCGCACTGGCCGTGTGCTTCGCCATCCGCACGCTCGCGCTCTTTGGACTGCTCTTCTTGCCGCGGCAGAAGCGCGAGCTGCAGCTCATGCACCGCCGGCGTCGAGACGTGGGGGACTACGACCACGAGGAGGAGGTCGAGGACGCGCAGGCCTCGCGCAATGCGACGTGGACGATCGCGGGCTTTGCGGTCGCGTTCACCGTCTCGCTCGTGTACAACTGGCTGGCGATCGCGCCGGCGACCTCGTGCCTGGGGCTCGTCGGCGGCAATGGCTGCTGAGAGGATGCTGTCCGACACCTCACCTCTATCTATGATCCGTCAATCTATGATCCGTCTCGCCCATGGAGACAACCAGCAACGACCAATAAATATATAGATTCCATCCCACCTTACACTCCACCCCAAGCCTATGGACAATCAGGAAAGCGACACTCACAGCTCGGCCATGTCGTGGTCGTCGCCCTCCATGTCGTCGCTCAGGTCGTCAAAGTCGGGCGCCGATGGCATGGTGGGCGTCAATGGCGGTGCCGAGGCGCCTGCCAGCGGCACCAGCATCACCGGCGCGGATGCCCCACCAGTCCCACCGTTGGCCACCGCGTCATCTTCTTCCGGAGCGGAGGCCTGCACGTCCAGGAGCTGGATGTAGCCCGTGCGCACGTTGGAGAAGTCCTCGACGCCCGCGAGCAGCAGCTGCTCGCGCTCGATTAGCTCCGAGCGCATGGCCTGCCAGCCAAACAGGCTCAGCTGCGGGCCGGCGGCTCGCTCTCTCCGTGCTCCTTCAGCTCCGTCAGCGCTCTCTCCGGCACTGTTGTCACTACTGCTGTTGCTGTTGGCGGCTTCTTCCTGTTCCTCACGTCGCCGTCTGCGGCGCTTGATGACCTGCGCGACGACGACGATGGCAACGACGGCCGTGACGGCCGCGATGATCTCAAATACTAGCTGTACGGGCGACCGGTGGCCATGGTCTCCGTCTTCATCGGCGCCGGCCTTGGTGGCGTTCAGGTCGGTCGAGGGCGCGGCACCGTGACAGACCCGGGCGCCGATCGTGTTGTTCCACCAGGGCGCCTCGCACAGCGCGACGCAGACGCAGCCGTGCTCGCCGTAGCAGTAACGTGTGAGCGACTGGTTGGCCGTGCCCGCCATCACGTCCGCGAACACCGTCTCGCGGCACGCGGCGCACATGGGGTCGCTCCAGGCGTCGCAGTAGGTGGCCGCGTCCGCGGGAAACTGCAGCTTCTGGTCGCTGTGCGGGGACTCGACGTTCGCCGGCAGGTACAGCCGGAAGTCGTCCGCCACGTGGTACGTGTAGTTGTTCTTGGGCACGCACCGCGCGTACTCGTTCACCATGCACTCCTGGTCGTTCACCGGCACGTTCAGGCAGTCAAAGCACGTGCGAGGCCACGTGCAGCCATGGTCGTCCGCCGGGTAGAACTTGCACGGGTGCGCGTCCGTCCACCGCCACGGCGTCGACGACGAGTTGGAGGAAGAAGACGGGCTGTTGCTGCCGCTGTTGCTGTCCAAGCAGTCGCTGCCCGATCCGGACTCGGAGGCGGTCGAGTTGCTGCGACCGTTCGCGTTGTCATCCGAGTCGCCCGCGGCCGCCGCGCGCCGCGTCACGGAGCGCAGCAGCGACGAGAGCATGGCGAGCTAGACGTACAGTATTAGTGTCGTGTATTCCCTCGCTTGATAGCGAATTCCTGTGTGAGGGTCGCGCCGATGGGTGAACCAGACAACGCATCCGAGTACAGTACAGTATTACGAATTCAAAGTGATTGTGGTTTTCGTATTAATTGATACAGGTTCCTGTTTCATGTGTGCGCGTTAGCTAAGTAATGGAATGTATCGACATGTGCAGCTATATAAATGATGACGGGTGGAGGATCGCAACGCGCCACCGCCTCTTCTTTTATCCTTCCACAAGCTCAAGTAGAGCGACAGGGAGCGCGCCAGTAGGGCGCTGGTCACGATAGCGATGGATGGGACTTGCGACACGTTGCGTACGGTACAGTAAAACTTGTCAGTACCGGACGGGTAACATTCTATGAACCGTGAAAATCAATGCTGTTACAAGTATTTTTACAGTTTAAGATAACCGTATCATTTGATAAACTTCATCATACAAAAAGTTGAATCATTCGGTATTGACGGGTTTCTCTGTACACTTGCTACGGCGCATGGTAGCACAACTCGGCGACTGCCCGTGACCAAACGGAACCGCCCCGCTCTACCCTGGAGTCAAGTGTGCCATCTTACATACGGTATCTGTAGAGACACCCCCACAGATACCGTATGTAAGATAGCCCTGTCCGTAACAAGTCGCTCTCTGACAGCAAAAAAGGTCAACCCAAGGGGATTTGTATCGGAGTGCGGCCCTTGATTTCATACACTGCCGGTAAGCAATGGAACTGCGGTGCGCAACGTTGAAAGGGCGGCAAGTCGGTCGCTTTGCTGTATGCCACGCGCCCCTTGGAGCGGCAACGAGTCGCGGGACGAGCGCCGAATTCCTCCAGCTTGTTGGTGTTTCCTTTGCTGGAAGGAATGACTGACTGATCGGTCGGACGGCTTGAATCAGGACGGGACGAGCGAGTGTGCGACTCGCAGCATAATTTATTCCAATCCAACGCTCACCTCAAGCTACAACGTTACCTGCTACACATCAAGCTACAACGTCAACTGCTACTTCTACCTACTACACGCCACGCCACGCCACGCCACCTACAACTGCCTACATGCCAGCTCCTTCTTCGTCCCTCTTGGTCTTAAATAGCCTCGCTCTGCTCGCTTCCCCTACACTAGTACTCTTCACTCGTCCGCAGCACAACCTCATAGCGCGGTCATAGCCTGGTCGTCGTCGTCGTAGTCCAGGTCGTCAAAGTCCGGCGCAGACGGCGCAGACGGCGCGGACGGCGCGGACGGAGACGCCGGGCCGGCCATGGCGCGCACGGTCCACACGACCGGCGCGCTGGGCACCGTCACGACGGGGATGACAGGCGCTGTGGGCATCTCGCCGTCCACCTCGGGTGCAGACGGCTTGACGTCCAGGAACTGCACGTTGCCCTTGGTCGTCGCGCCGTCCTCGTCCACGCCGGTCGCGTCGGCCGGCAACGCGGACGCATCGATGCCCTCGAGCCGCATCTGCTCGCGCTGGATGAGCAACTCGCGCATGGCGTGCCAGTTGAACAGATTGAGCAGGATCTGGCCCTTGCCCATGGACGAGGACGACGAACGCTCGGGCACGGGGACGGCCATGGCCATGGCGATGGGGGACGCGTCGTGGTCGGGCGTGATGACGATGTTGTCCCGGTCGTTGTCGCTCGCGCGCCGGTTTATGTTGCTGTTGTTGGCTCGGTCGTCGTCCAGGTCACTCGAGATGGACTCGCCGCGCTTGCGGATGCGGTAGATGGCAAACACGACGATCACGACCATGACCATGGCGCCGACGATCATGAAGACGGAGCCGTAGTTGGTGCCCTTGCCCTGCTCGTTGGCGCTCATGGTGTTGGCGAAGCAGCTCCGGTCCACGTGAGGCGGGTTCATGCGGCGCGCCTCGCACACGGCGACGCACACGCAGCCGTTCTGGCCGTAGCAGAACTGACTGCGGGCCGTGGCCGAGTTGTTGTAGATGACGGCCGCGAACTGGTCGGCAATGCAGGCCGGGCACTGCGCGTCGTCTTGCTCGCAGTAGGTCGCGTCGCTCGCCAGGAACTCGTACTCCGCGTACTCGACCGCCGCGCCTCCGTCGCCGCCGCCGCTGCTGTTGCCGGCTCCGTTCCCGTACGAGCTCGCGTTGTTGGCCGCGTGGCCTAGACGGTAGTCCAGCGCCGGGTTGTAGTACTGAACGCGCGAGCACACACCCATGGTGTTGACCATGCAGCCATTCGCCTCGGTCGAGACGTTGAAATTGAGGCAGTCGTAGCATGAGCGCTGGATCTGGCAGCTGCTGCTGGTCGACGCCGACGGGTAGAACTCGCACGTGCCGTGCGTGCGCCGGTAGCTGTCGTCATTGTTGTTGTTGTCGTCCCCGCCGTTGTTGTTGTTCCCGTTCCCGTTCCCGTTCCCGCCGTTGTTGGTGCTTGGCGACGACGCGTCGTGGCCCATGCCGTTGTTGCTCTTGCTGTCGCCGTTGCCCGTCCCGGTACAGTCGGTGGTCTCGCCGTCGCTCTGGCCGTCCCCCTCGGTCACCGCGTAGCTCACGACTGTGCCCTCCACGGAGGAAGACATCGGGGGGAACGTGATCTCAGCCGCGTCCGACGCGGCTGCCGAGGACGAGGACATGGTCTCTTGGATTCGCCGGGAGAGCTTGCGGCCGGTTAAGAAAGCTGTTCGATCGAATAAGACGGTGGGGGAGAGGGAATACGATCGGTACCGGCACTACAGAACACGGGAGAGTGGACGAACACCGGGGATCGGACTGATAAGGGAGCGCCGGACGTGCATATAAAGCGCCACGCTTCGTACAGGCAGAAGGAGGCGGTAGGACGCGTTTTGCCGTTTGGCAGTTGGAAAGAAGCGAGTCGGCGCCTCGAATACCCAACGCCACGCTATTGGAGCATTCACACTTGGGGTTTGTGTGGGAAGGTTTTACACTGTACGGTACGGTAGGGGATGAGGGAGAGGGAGGGCCAACTAACTTTTCTGACTCGCTCTATAAACTTGGAAGATGTGAACGGTACAGTCACTGCATACATTTTATGAGATGACCGCAATGTTGATCCTTATCTTTATTAGAATTGGCCTAACCCTGATACAGCAGTGGTGTGCAGGACGAGCGCAATTTCTCCATTCTTATGTTTTCTTTCAATTTTATCCAAAAATACTGAACAGCCCGAATTTGCGCTGCAATTGGCGCGCCGTTTGTTCATTATGCCACAGGCGCTGTCCATGACCGACCTGGTTGCTCCCGTCCTGTAGAAAATGCAGAGAACGGAAGGCATACGCAGCATGCGCAGGTGCCAGTAGGCCGGCAAGTTTTACCGTAGACTGCAGTGCGCATAGTTCTTGAACCGAGAGCCTATCCGGCTTCTCGAAAGAAACAGGAGGTTGAATAACCTTTTGCCCTAACCACAAAAAGTATACGCTAAATACCTCTTTAAACGTATATATGCAGTTTTGTTAAAGCCAGAAGCCGCAAAAAACGTCAAAACGAAAACAATTACCTTGAAAAACGAATATATGTAAAATGACCTAGATTTCGGAATCCTCTGCGAGGGTGGACTGTCGAATTGTATCAATTCGCTCTGCGCGTTCTCCGTCTTCGTATTACGACTGTCCCAGTTCCGTCGCCATTGTATTGTTCAATACAAATCGTCATATACTACGAAATACTCTCATTCTCCTTCCAAAATTTTCGGTCAAGCTTCCACTTTTCTGGAACCCCACGCCACGCCAGCGGCTGTTCACCTTCCTGATCCGCCCCAATTGGACATAAGAAACCAAAAAACAGTCACAATTATAAAGGGAAAGACGGAAGGAAGGCTGGACGGAAGCATGTCTCTCTTCACGTCCGCAGCGCGCGACGGCGACCTGCGCGCGCTACAGGACGTTCCGCGCCGTCTCGCAGCGATCAACAGTTCCGCCTCCGTTAACGCTACGCTTAGCACCAACTCCAGCAGCGGCAGCGGCAGCGGCAGCGGCTCCATGGCCGACGTAGTAGTCGGTTCTTCCGCGTCGACGTCTTCTTCTTCGTTGTCCGATGAGGACGACGCGCTCGTGAGCAACTACGGGGACGAGTCCGCCTCGGCGTCCAGCGACGCCGACCTCATGTACCGGCGCACGCAGGGCAGCTGCGCGTACTACCCCGTGAGCGCCAGCGGCTGCCGCGCGCCGCGCTCCTGCTTCGACTGCCTCAACTACGCTGTCGCACCCGAGCGAGCCGTGCGTTCTTTCTGTCCGCTTGTTTGCTGTCGTGTGTGGTTGCTGGTGGTACTAACCAACCGGATGGATGGCATAACAGGGCTGTATGGTGAGCGAGCGCGGGCAGTGCGTGTCGGTGACGGGCAACTACACGGCGTCGCGGGACTTCCACTACGCAACAGCGGCCAACTCCAACGCGACGGCGACCAACAGTTCGTCGTATAGCGGCAGCAGCGACGTGGACGTAAGCGTCTCGCTAGTGGCAGGCGCGGGCGTCGGGTTCGCGGCCGCCAACGCCACGTACTGCGCGTGGAGCGACGCCAAGTGCGCCGCCTGCCGTCGCAGCGTCTTCCTCGAGTATTCGGCCGCGTCCATCACGTCGACGTCGCTGTTTTGCACGGGCCAGGACGGTTGCGTGTGCGTCGCGCTATGCGAACTGGACGACTGGGCGGCGCGCGTGGGCGCAGGCAGGTGCACGAACACGACGACCACGGCGCAGGCAGGGAGCAGCACGTCGTCATCAGCAGGAGCCATGACGCCGGTTAACTCCGGCGCTGGAGGAGGCGGAGAGACAACCGACGAGTCGACGCGCGGAGGCGTCGGAGGTCAGGATGACAGTGACGTAGACACGAGTGGAGGTCTCGGCACGTTCTGGAACGCGGCGTGCGGCGTGCTTGCTGCGCTCGCCGTCACGCTCGCGGTCGTCATGTACATGAGCAAGCGGCACCGCCAGTCACGACGGCAACGGCATCTAAGGACACCACAGGCGCCGACGTTATCTCCACGGGGTGGCCAGCGGCCGCCGGAGTCGCTCATCGCGTCGCTGTTTCATTGGTCGAACCGCAACGACCACGCCCGGCAAGCAGGTTCTACTACTACAGAGACGACTGCAAACCCGACGGATGCTGAGTCAACCGAGGATGAGACGACTAGCGACGACAACCGGTCGCTGCGGCTTTTTGGTTGGCAGGCGATGCGGCAGCAGGTGATCGAGAAAGAGACGCTGCGCCCCGTTGTGGTCTCGAGCGGCATTCGGCGCGTGGCCATTTCCCGCTGCCTGCCGTCGGAAGCCATTGGCAACGGCGCCGCCGTATCCTCCGAGTGTTTATCGTCTCCTCGGTCGCTTCCGGCGCTCGGTCACATTGAAGAAGAAGAGGTTGAGCACGCGATTCTGAGCGAAGGCGGCGGCAACTCGAGGCGGTTCACGATCATGTCGCTGTCGTCGGGCGCGATGCTTTCGCCGCCCTCGTACGTGATCCCGTTCATGGACGAACACGACGAGGAAGAGGACGACTGTGAGAGCGGAAACACTACGGGCGACTGCTTCGACGAGCTCGTGACGCCGCCCGCGCGCTCCCGAATGCTTTTGTGAGCTTCGTGGCGGCTTAAGGAGACGCCACAAGCATCAGAAGCGGATTCAAGACCTAGGGGTCGCTATTTATTGAGAGTTATTTGACAGAAAAGCTACGGATGGGGCTCACGAGGGGCGTGGAGCTGGCTCGGCGACAGCGGACGGAACGCGTCGCCCTGCTCCACCGTGATAACTGTGGCGTTGAGCGCCAAGCGATCAGCCGGTCGCTCGTCGTCGTGATCGCTGCCACTGCTACTGTCGTCATTGCTGTCATCTTCACCACTACCAGCGCGCTCTGCTTCTTTGACGCCAGGCAGCGACAGCAACGTGTGCTCGGACTGGATCAGCTGCTCGCGCATGGCCTTCCACCCGTTCAAGCTCAGCTGAGGGCCAGACGGCTCGCGCCTCCGACGTCGCCGCGCGCGCCTCCGCCGCTCCCGCTGAATGCTTTCGAGTGGCAGCGTCAGCGAGTCGGGGGTGTACCTGTTGAGTGCCCAGCGCGTGAGCATGGCGAGCAGCGCGAAGCAGAGGCAGACGCCGATGCCGACGGCGCCGAACGCCAGGATGCGCGTCGTCTGGGTGCCGAACAGCGAGCAGAACTCGTCGACGATGAGCGACTCGCGCGTCGGCCGCGTGCAGGCGGCGAGACACATGCATCCGTCGGCCCCGAAGCACTTGGTATCGCCGGAAGGCGGACTGTTGGTGTGGAGATATGCGTTGATCCAGTCGCCGTTGCAGCCAAGACACGTGGCGTCGTCCATCGAGCAGTAGGTGGAGTCCTGCGACGAGTACAAGGTGCCGCTGGTGATGGCTCGCAGGGTCGACAGACTCGCGCACGCGCCCGTGGTGAGGTCGATGCCGCACTGTCAAGCAGTCCAACAACACACGTGACAGTCAGTCTACGAGCTCATCGTGCGCTAGTACCGTATACCAAAGCGTGGAGCGCACCGTGTCGCCCGGGAGCAGGATGTTGAGGCAGTCGAAGCACGAGCGCGGGTTGTAGCAGTTGCCGCGCGCATACCACGTGCACGTGTCGCCCGCGACCGTCGACGTCTGCTTGTCGCCCACGTCGACGCCGTCACTGCCGCCCACCGAAGCGGAGGACGCGGAAGACGCCGACGTATTCGCCATGTTCTGCTTAGACTGGGCAGTGTGCGGCCTCAGGCGCTTTGGATTGTGGTGCGGCCTCGCTCATGGGAAGAGCTCAGCTGACAGGGAGGAGCGGAAATAGACTTGAATTGAGTATGAAAACCCACTGCCGCTATGTTTATGCGATTATGAAATACGCGAGGATTACGTCACGCGCGACTCGTAATCGTCACTTGAGCTGAAAGAAGGAATCCCAAACCCAGAAAATCCAGAGGATGAAGCGCCACGGCGTATTATGGCAGCCGAAGTGCCGCACCAGGCAATCCGTTCGCGGGTGTAGCGACACGATTAGCGAACCGCGCAGACGTCGGCAGGCTCGTCAGGACCGGCGCCGACTTCGCCTCGGTTTTCTTCGCTGAGAAGACCACATTTCAAAAGGGCGAGTTGGAGCCAAAATGCTGAGTCAAAATGGCGATTTTGGGCGTCGCACATCACCGTTTGTGGAACGTGCTGGTCCACTTTTTGGCACCGCAACCTCCAACTTCAAGGTTCGTCGAGGTGGAACTTTCGTACCGTGTCGTTTGTCCAAGTTTATACTTGAAGAAAACAGTGTAACCCATACGAAGATCAACATAAATGCACCCATGTTATATCCTACAAGACCGCGCCTGTATTCCTGCGAACGTATATAAACGTAGCCAAACGCACTGTTTTACACCTGGGAAGCCATCTCTTCCTCCGATTGTATGTGGCACCGCGGAGATGCCAGAGATGCCGGCGATGCTGGCGATGCTGGCGATGAAGGCGCCGCCACGGAAGCTGCAGCCGCCGGAGCGGACGGCGCGCGCTCCAGTCGCGGCCGCGCTTCGTCTGCGGCAGCCTGCTCGCTCTCGATGAGCTTGTCGAGCATGGAATTCCACCCCGAGAGCTGTAGCAGTGGACCCTTGGGTTCTCGTCGGGGTTGCCGCCTGCGTCTCCGCAGGTTGCTGAGCTCCGCGTCCTGGCGCGCGAGATACTTGCGCAGCCAGACGCGCAGGATGAGCGCGAGCACGACGAAGAAGAGGAACATGCCGAGCGCCAGCCCCGAGAACGTCAGGAGCTGGCCCGAGCCCAGGACAGAACAGTAGGAGCGCACGATGCTCTCGTGCCGAGTCGACTCGGAGCACAGCCAGAGACATACGCAGCCGCTGGACGTTGCGCAGACTGGGTCCGACGAGAGCTGGCCCGAGACGCGGTACTCTTCCGCCCACGCCGAGCGGCAGGCCGAGCAGTCGGCGTCTCCCGCCTCGCAGTACGCGAACTCGTCGGACGCGTAGTAGCTGTCTGTCGACACCTCGGCTAAGGTGAGGTCGTAGAGGCTCATGCACACGCCCCGCGAGTCGATCGCGCACTTGTCGTCGGCGACGTCGACGTTGAGGCAGTCGAAGCAGGAGCGCGGCGCCGTGCACTCCTGCGCGGCCGTGGTCCACACGCAGCTGTCACCCACGACCGAAGCCTGAGAGCTCGAGTCGTCGCCGACGGTCGTGGCGTTCCCATTAGCGTCGCTACCAGCGCTGCTCGAGCTCATTGTGACGTCAACCGTGGGAATTCGCAAGTGATCAGCGAGCGACCGATCAGCTCTGCTGTGATTAAAATCGCGCATGTTGACTACGCAACTGATCACCAGCGGTACAGAAAGTGCTTCATGTGAGATCTGAGAGAACGGAAGGGGGAGGACGCCCAGGGTTCAAGCGAAGTAGGCGCATCTTCGTTCATCCTGTGTATTATACATGAGGCGCTCAGTACAGTATGGTCGGAGGACGAAGAGGCAAAGAGTGGCTCCATGCGCCATCGTGGCTTTCAAATGCTATATTCGACGCGGTGATGCTGCCGACGCACGGCGAGGACTGCAACCCTAGCTAGAGGTTTTTCCCGACGACGACTATTTTAAGCCAATCCTTAATAGTTGTCGAATATCATCCAATCAGACACTTACTAGGTTATTTGAAAAACCTTAACCCTACATTCTTTATCGAGTCCAGAGAAGAAGGTCTCCTTCGCACTGTCAATGCGTCACACTTGCTGCTGCGCGATCTCGACGACTCGGTCCGCCTCCGAGTCGTCTGGACTCGCGTTGGCGGCGATAAAGGGCGCGCACGTGAGTCGCAGGGGCGTCTCTGCCCGCTGGTTGCGGTGCTTCTCGCCCTCAATGAGCGTCTCGCGCATGGACGACCACGCGGGCAGCGCCAGCGATCAGTCGGCACGCGTCGTCGTTGCGTGCTCGTTGCGCTGGTGGCGGCGTCCGTAGCGCCGGTAGTAGTACACCTCGAGCCCTGCCTCGTGCCGCCTCCTCTGCTCGTCCAGGTCGCCTGGTCCGAGGTAGACCCGTCGGATGACTCCTCCGAGCGTCGGGTGGTCGTGCTCCCTTGTCCACTTCCGCAGACACACGCACACGAACAGCAATAGCACGAGGATGCAGCTGCCGATGCCGATGCAGGCCATCACCCGCGAGAAGACGCCGCCGCAGAGTGCGCACTGGTGCGAGAGGACCACGTTCGACCACTGCGGGTTGACGCATGCGACCATGCAGACGCAGCCGCCGTCTCCGTAGCACACGGCGGAGCTGGCGCTCACGTACCCGACGGCCTAGAACTACTCGAGCCACTCGGTGCGGCAGGACGCGCACGAAGCGTCCGCGCTCGAGCAGTACGAGTAGTTGGCCGCGCTGTAGTACCGAGCCGTGGCGCCGTCGGTCGAGCTGGACGCGGCGGAGGAGACGGAGATGCACAGGCCGAGCGTCGAGTCGAGCGCGCACTGTCAGTAGTCAAAAGTGACGAGAGTTAGATGGAGACACAATCAACGGGCGGAAATGCGCATGAAGAGACTAGACTGACCGTGTCGCCGCTGAGCAGCGCCGTGTTGAGGCAGTCGGCACAGGAGCGCGACACGGCGCACGACTGGTCTGCGTACCACGAGCACGCGTCGCCCCCGGACCCGACGGCGTCAGCGCCAGCCGAGGAGCTGGAACCGGCCGAGGCGCTTGACGTCGACATACTGATGACTGCGGCCGTGACAGACGATGGTGAAGACGGCAGAGCGGCTAGAGTCGCACTGCGGGAGCCGTCGCTGCTACTAGTGTTGGATGTCGCCATAACGGCTTGGTCGAGGATGATGCTGTGATTATGTCGGCGAGAGGCCCGCAAAGGTGATCGTTTCCCGCTGCTTGGACGCTCCGTCCTGGCGAGCCACCGAACGTGCTGCAAGACTGCGTGACTTATGAAAGGAGCGGCCGAATATTTCCGACGGCCGAGCCACATTTTTCTCTCGCTTCAAGGGGTCCCTGATCGATCCGATACACTTTGGCAATGCCGGGAAGCTTTTTCTCAGCACGAAAAGGATGAAAAATGGAAGTAGAGATGGGAATTAGGAGGAGCAGCAGCAGCAGCACCGGCACGGCGTCTCTTTGCTCCATCGGCCGCGTGTCTCCGGTCCGCCACTGACAGGCATCACTGGTGACTCGCGGTTGATAGTGTAACCTCGAATGACTTTTTCGAGCCTGGCGACAACGCGAGACAAGCGCTAGCTCCTCCTTGATGCGGTGTATCTGTGTCGCCGGTGCTGCCAGGGCTCATCGGGGTGCTCAAATGGCTACATCGTTGTCGGCCAGTGGTCTCAACGTGATTTCTGGATGTGCTTATGTAGAGCCAAATGCTAGCCAGAGCGCGGAGAGCAGCACCAGCAGCGAGCGTCAAAAATTCATTCTCCTGTCTCTCTGCACCATCCTTATAGTATACTTGCGAGCGTGTTCAAAACTCCGTCGGGACAGCGCTGGTCATGCGCGCCGCGCGTTCATGCGGCTTGGAGATGGCGGGCGGTACGCGTCTCCGCGCTCGACGACCACCGTCGGCCCGCCCACGGCAGACAGCGCCGTCCCCATCACAGGCGGTTCGTCCTGTTCAGCATAGGCCTGAGCCGATTCTCCCTCGACTGGCATCGACAATTCTGCTGCTGCTGCTGCTGCTGTTGATAAAGGTGTTGCAGGATCGGCAACTGACTCGCTTTGGGCAGCGGCCGGCTCGCGGGAGAGCTGCGCGCGCTCCGTCTCGACGAGCTTCTGCTGGAGCGACTTCCACCCGTTCAGATTGAGCTGCGGGCCCGCGCGCGGCGCGCGGCGGGCGCTTCTTTGGGCTGCAAGACAGATAACGAGCACACAAGTCCCGTTAGACAACACACAAAACTGCTTGACACCTGGTAACAGTGCTCACCTTGCTCGCGCCGGCGTATGATGGCGATGTAGCGGCGCAGCACCCATATCATAGCGTAGAAGAAGAAGCTGACGCTTGCGCCGACGGCGACGGCGACCAGGATGCGCTCGGTGAACGAGAGGGACGAGCCCGAGGTCGAGGAGCTGCCGCCGGAGCAGTTCTCGTCGTTCAGAATGGTGGCCACGCGGTCCGTCACCTCGCACGCGGCCATGCAGATGCAGCCGTCCTGGCCCGTACACACGTCCGAGGTGCTGACGCTCGCGGACGACTTGCCGCTCCACTCGGCGACGCACTTGAAGCACGTGGCGTCGCTCGACGAGCAGTACGAGTACGCGCTCGACGGGTAGTACTTGTAGTTGGGGATGTAGTACGCCTGCGCGTTGACGTACGTCTCGTACTCGCTGTTGCCCACGCACTCGCCGTTCGGGTTGATTGCGCACTGCATCCATACAAGACGTTAGTCGTGCGGTTTGATCGGTGAACTTGTACCAGATAGAGCGATAGAGCCGCACCGAGTCGGACGAGATGAGCACGTTGAGGCAGTCGGAGCACGAGCGCGGCCGCAGACACGACTCGCCGGCGTTCCACTTGCACGAGTCGCCGGCGATGGAGCTCTCCGTCTTGACGACGGCGCCAACCTCGTCCTGGCTGCCGGAGGTCGACGCGGAGGCGAACCCCGCCGTCACGTTGGCGACCGATCCGCTGCCGCTGCCGTCCGTGGTGTTGGTTGACATGGCGATCGTGACGCTCCTAGAGCACTGGGAGCGGCCGGAGAGGCGGCAATCGGGAGCAAATGTATGCGCTAGCAGTGAACGAGTGCGCGCGATCGCGGACGGATCCGTTTGATGGCCACGGCGGACACTGGAACCGGGCGGAAGAGGGCGAGGAGCTCAAAGGATTCTCCTTTGATGAAGGATGTGGAGACCGAGGCGGAGGCGATTATATAGGATAAGGTATGGAGAGTGGGCGAGTGGAACCGTGAAGAGATGGCGCGTGCACGCCACGCGCAGAATTGATTGGGGGGATGGGCGCGAGTCCAACACAGCTTCGAAAAAAAAACCAAAAATACTGTAAGAATCGAACATCACAGCTGTCAAAACGGCCGGGTACTGTACGTACCTGTACTGGTAACGTTTCGACAATCAAAAATAAAAATAGAAAATAATACGAGGTGTTAGAATTTGGTGATTGACGGGGATTTTACTTTTTATTTTTTTCAATTTACTTGATCCGTATTTAATGGATTACTGCTCCTCTAGTGTGTCAGCTGGATGACTCGACTGGCTCTTCCACCTGCAAGTCACGCATAACATGCTCTACGGTACTGCTCGGTTTTATGGTGCTATCTCAGTCGAAAATGAACCATTTCATGTTGTGGAGAGTCACTCGCAAAGTGTAGGACCAGTGCAAGTGGCACACCACTTTGGTCGTCTGAAGTGAATCCAAGACGGTGGATGTCCATCAGCATCCAATGCTTCCGTTCGCAGTCGCTCCAAGCCTGTATGCAGCAGCTCTCCTTCAAAGACTTTTCAGCTTGACACTGCACCAAGACTCTGGACGACACCAACCCGAGACCTACGCATCGCGCTTTCGTAGAGCGATCCACTGCAATGTCTGCGCTGAGCTCCCTCGATCATCGCCTTGGCTTGCTGGGGTATCTTGGCGACGGTTCCCGTGTCGATTGCATCAACCGTCACATATCTTCGTACACGATACACTTCTTAATTTAATATCCCTGGATCATTTTTGACTCAATATATCAGCACATATGCAATTTAAAATCACATACTCTTATCTTATCGAATGCGACCGCAGCGATCAGTTTGACCGGTCGATGTGTGAGACATTCAACGCGATGTATCACAACTGCCCAGCCTCTGCACCCGCCGCTTGAAACGTCAACAGCGCCGTTGATGCAAACAAACCACGCGACCATCCGAACTCTTCGTGGTCCCTCCTCCTCCTTTTATTCCATACACTTCATCTCTATACTGGTATCATTTCCGAAATTGCCATCCACAGCACACGGCAAACAGCTTCAACCATGGCACCCTCGCAGCTCGTCTACCGCATCAAGGACCGCACGTCGCACCACAATCTGGAGCGCCGCACCGAGTCCATCCCGAGCGTGCGCGACCACGAGGTGCTCATGGAGGTCCGCGGCGTGACGCTCAACTCGCGCGACGTCCAGATCTGCGGCGGCTGGTACCCCGCGCCCGGGCTCAAGGACGACCTCGTGCCCTGCTCGGACGGCGCCGGCGTCGTCGTCGCCGTTGGTGGCGCCGTTGCCAATGTCAAGGTCGGAGACCGCGTGATTGCCAACTTTGCACTCAACAACCTGTACGGCCCGTTGAAGAACCAAGAGCAGACGCTCGGCGGCGGCGTGGACGGTATGCTGCGCCAGTACGCCGCCGTGCCCGCCCAGGCGGTCGTCAAGATCCCGGACCAGTGCAAGCTGGACTTCGTGCAGCTCGCGTCGCTCGTGTGCACGGGCGCCACCGTCTGGAACGCGCTCTTCGGGTACAAGCCCATGCGGCCCGGCCAGACCGTTCTCTTCCAAGGTTCGTGGATTTCTCTAGTCGTCTTACCCATGTGTTGCTTGATGCTAACGAACGCTGTCTCTCTTCCTAGGCACTGGTGGCGTCTCCATCACCGGTATCCAGCTTGCCAAGGCCGCTGGCGCCGTCACGATCGTCACTTCCTCGTCCGATGAGAAACTCCAGTTTGTGAAGGAGACGTTCGGCGTGGATCATGTCATCAACTACCGCACGACGCCCGACTGGGCGGAGGAAGCGCTCCGACTGACCAACGGCGAGGGCGTCGACTACATCGTCGAGATCGGTGGTGCGGGTACGATGGCGCAGAGCATCAAGGCCATCGCTCCTGGCGGAATGATTGGCGTCGTCGGCTACCTCGCGGACGTCAAGCAGGAGGATATGCCCAACGTTGCGCTCCTGGCGCTGGTCAAGGGCTGCGCGGTGCGCGGCGTGTTGATCGGCAGCCACGAGCTCACGTCCGAGCTGGTGCAGTTCGTGTCGCGCAAGAACATCCAGTTGTACATCAACAAGAGGTTCGGATTCGAGGTTGATGAGGTGAAGGCGGCGTTCGACTACCTAGCGTCGGGCCGCCACATCGGCAAGGTCGGCATCGCGGTCAAGGAGCAGTAGATCTGCGTGGCAGGGTTGCACTCAGTCTATCTGCGTTAGTGAAGCCTTCTAATACTCAGCTCGCTGGCTCTGCAGTAGTCGTTATTGTCGTGTTGCGTTGAATCGAATGTTTGAGCTCACTGAAGTGATTGTCCTACATCTCCTAGCCGTTAAGCATTGGATCACGCAGTTCAGGTATAGAATAATATTAGCTTCACACTCCACGGGGTACTACAGCGCACAGCCTCTGCCTCTCGCGCCTCTGATCGCCCACGCTTCCCTTATCAACATGTCGAGCTCACACATGCACAATTTCGACACCAGTGACCACGCACACGAGGAGTTTATATCGACTGGGCCGTCAGTCTGGCCGGCGCTGCTACGGACGCCGTCGACGCCGGTGCGTTAGCCGTCGTAGTGGAGGCAATAGCGGCAGTCCGCTCGCCGGCCATGACGCTGGGCGACATGGGTCGGTATCCCTCTCCATGCTCGATGATGATCGCCGGCGCCTCGGTTGCCTCTTCGTTCACCTGCTGGCCTGCGAGCGTCGTATTTCCACCTTGGATCTCAGCGCGCTCCGTCTCGATGAGTTTCTCGCGCATCAACTTCCAGCCGTCGAGGCCCAATAACGGACCGGTGCGCTGCGGGCGGCGCTCGGCAGCGCGGCTAGCACGCGCTCGGCCTTCCGCTGTTGATCCATCAAGCATAACGACAACGTTAGTAAGTGGTTAGTCATTTCAAGATACAGCACAGGGGAGACTCACGGTTGAACGGGTAACTGCGATCTAGCGTGCGCACGTATCGCTTCACGGCGTACGTGGCGCCAAAGAAGAGCAGCGCGACGGAGATGCCGACGGCCGCGGCGATGAGCACGCGCGTCGTCGTGGTCGACGAGAACGAACCAATGTACCCGCTTGACGCGCAGTTGTTCATGCTCAGCACGGCTGCGTCCCAGTCGTTGACCTCGCAGAGCGAGATGCAGACGCAGCCGTCCGCGCCCGTGCAGTAGGTCGCATCCACCGACAGGTGCGACTCGTTCGTCCATCTCGCCTTGCACTCGATGCAGCGCGCGTCATCGGCGCTGCAATACGTGTAGTTGTTCGACGGGAAGTACTTGTAGTTGGGTACGTAGTAGTTGCGCCGGTTCACAAACTTTTCGTACTCGCTCATGCTCACGCACTCGCCGTACTGGTCGATCACGCACTACAGTGGTCCACCAACACAGTCAGCTAACGGCCTTGTACATCAAGCATGCATGGGTTTGACGCACCGAGTCGTCGTCGATGGCCACGTTGAGGCAGTCGTCGCAGCTGCGCGGCGTGCCGCACACGTCGCCGCCGTACCACATGCACGAGTCCTTGGGGTTCGAGCTCTTGGTCTTGGTCACCACGCCCGCCTCCACGCCGCTAGCCGAGGAAGAGGTGGAGGACGACGAAGACGCCGCGCTGGTCGCGTTGTCCGCGGCGGCGGAGTTCATGGCGGTCGCTGACTGGAGGATGAAGTTGTCTGCGCACTGCCGGGCTGTCCGCTTCGTCACCACCGCCGATACTTATTAATCAAATGGCCAGCTTTGCGCAAACCCAAGACAGCGACTGTGAACACTCACAGCGGCAGCGGTTTATATTGGATAAAGTAAGGGTGGCGGTCGTGGAAAGGAGCACTTCGATTTCTCTTGGATAAAGTATGGAATGGTTCTCGGCTGATCCTTTCTCCTCGCTTCTGAGCCTTTTTTTTTTTCATTCTTATTTAACGGTAGGGTTGCGTGATTATGTCACAAGAGATTTTCAAAGTATTACCAACTAGTTATAGGTATGTCTTATCAAAGTAATTGTAATTAATTAATCCTCATAAGATGAACCTTGCACATAACACCTTTAACACTTCAATATCAAATTTGACAAACCGGACTGAAGCTCTGATTGCACGGGCTAGGTGCTGACGGCCGAGCCCCCAAAACATTTTTGAGCAAGGGGTCGGGGATGTCGAGTCACACGGCCGGGGATGCTCTCTGATTTAATGCGGAGGGTGATTTTATATGGGGAACTGTATAAAATTCAAGTCATTTGTTGCATTCCATGGGTGCGACCGCAGCTGGTAAAGGCAAAAGCGTCACAATATATAAAGCTAACTTAAGGCATTGAAACGTTTAGCTGTGCATCGCCCTCGAACAATAAAATGAGCATTCACAAGGGCGTAACCAATATGCTACTTACTGAAATAAAAACTGGGGTCGCAGCATGGCAGCAGCAGCTTCGTACTTAAGTGTCTCTTTTTCTAGCGGTCAACATCGGAAAAATGCCGACCTCTGATTAGCTCAAATTTATTCTCGTTACTGACAAAAAATCAGAACAGTTCGACATGTTTTTTTGGGGGCACTATTGGAGGCCAGTATTTGTTTACAGAGACGAGACAGCAAAATCCTGTCCTCCACATAGTCAAAGCCTGAATAAATCCTGGAAATAGTATGCACCTTGTACACTCGCTTAAGTACGAATGGCTTTGACCTGCAGTTTCGCGAGGAAAGAAGCAATGGACACGGAAATCGGCTATTCACGAAGAAATTTATCCTAGTTTATATGAACCCTCGATGCAAGACTTGTGTCTTGCGGTTCGCAAATTCATCTGCGTTCCGAGGCATCCATTGCAAAAAAAGACGAAAAGACTCGTCTCTGTAAACAATCCTGGCTTGTAACAGTTCCGTTTCTTTGTGTTTTTGTTTGGGCTTCCACTTTTCTTATTTTCACGATGTTTCCTCTAGCCGCCGCCCGTCGTGAGTTGAAGTTTCTTATTCCGCGCGCGGGAACCAACTTAGCGCGCTCCACTAAAAGCACCTGACTAGTACGAGCGTAGTCTATCTTCTCGGCACGCTCCGCAAGAAGTCCCTGCCTAGTAGGAGCGTGCAGTTCGCGCATTATTCGACGCGCCGAAGCATCGTCTTGACGACCAGGCACAAGCCGCAATCAAGTGCAGCAAAGTCAGACCGACCGTGACGAACTTATCGCATCCTTACCGATGATACAAACTTCCCCTGAACTGCTCATTTTTCGCTTACACGTGCGTCTCCACTAACGTCCAATGGACAGTGTGTTCGCTAGGCGACATGCAAGTAGAAGGGTTGCAAAAAGGTCCCAAAGAGTGCCGACGACGGATCGAGAGTCCTGGTCACATGCGTCATGTACCATGCGAGGCCCAAGTACACCACGCCTGCGCTGCAGCCATGCTAGCAGACTTCGGCAATACCAGCTCTGACCCTCTCGTCTGCGACAAACGCTGTTTCAATGCGGTGCGAAAGCGTGCGCTTGCTTAAGAACGTACTGCTCGCGAACAACAGACAGTTGTGGTGCAAAAGCGCGTCGCTTGGAAAGATGATGGGCCGACTGTCCATGTAAGCTCGTTGAGCTGTCTAATCAGCTGGCTCACAACAGGGAACAACTATCGTCGCTATTGCGGCAGCGACACGCACTGCGGCGATACTAAAGGTGTTATCGCGGGCGGGGTTGTTCGCTTCATCGCCGAATGCGGTGTCACAACGCTGCGTACGCCCAAGGGTATCCAGACTAAGATCACCTCGCTCGAAGTCCAGTACAAGAGTGCCGCTGGTTGGCTACACGGTACCGGCCACGGAGTGACAAACGAGAAGTCATTGCGAGAGGCCATGTTGTCGAGATGCGCCTACTACTATGAGCTGAACGACGTCGTGGAGGACCGCGCAACGACCGGCCCGCTCCTTCTTAACACGGACTGGTACCAGAGCGGTGAGGATGAGAGCGACTGCGACAGCAGCGAGCTCTCTTCATCAAGCACCGCCACCGAAGCCAGCATAGCCGTGCCGGCACCGACCCATCGCACCTCAACCAGCAGCTTGGACGAAGAGAGTACCCAGGCGTTTCCGCTGGACAGCGTGGTCCAAAATGCCGTTGGTTCCGCTGAACACGCCGGGTCTGCAGTACCAACCGCTGGCAACGCCGCCCAAGATATTCACCGCACCACACCAGGCGAAAACTCCGCTACGACAAGAGCCCACGCAAGAAACGACCCAGCAGTACCCCGCGCTCTGTTGCTCCTACGTCTAAGAAGAAAAGAAGCAGCGTGTGTCCAGCCTGGATGCAATCAACCGGCCGGTCGCGCAGCTCAAAGAGATTCAGATCGAGCAGGAGAAGACATTTCAGCTCAAGTCGCTGGAATAAGAGAAGGTCAAGTGCGCTCTGCAACGCGAAGAGGTCGTTATTCGGAAGTCCAAAACTGAGGCTGAAGTCAATGAGATCAAGGCTCACATCTCCGAGGCGTACGCGAAAACACTCAACTTCCGCGCGCAGATGGAGGCATGTCTACTCAGATGCAAGGCAAGTCTGCTCCGTGAACGGAACAAGCTGCGCCAAGAAGGAGTTCCAGTGGAAGAAACTGATCTTTTGCTTCCGTTAACGGCGGATCTCTACATCTAGTTCAGTAGCTGCTTACGTCTTTCAACGCCAGGAGCATTAGCAGCGACTAGCATGTATAATTCATCGTTCGAGGCAAGATCGTTGCTGACACTACGAGCGATCTCGACGTTCCACGCATCTGGGACCGGCTCCTTCACGAGCATGTTGTGCAGGATGCACGCGCACATAAAACATCGATCAATCGTTCCATATCTCGACGCGTGGAAAGAATAACACGAATGCCCTTGAAGTACTGGAATCGAGTCTTGATTAATCTGATGCAGTGCTTGGACTTGATGCGAATTTTGGCGAGCTTGGTGTCGAAGTCGAACTTCTCTCGGATCCTCCCTGCTATTTGATGTCTCTCTTCCGCGTCTGGCCTTGTGACGGTCGTGTCTTGGAGCTTAAGTAGTGCATTCACCGCGCGTCGAACGTAGTTGTTGATCGATCCCTCGCCCAGTCCAAAGAATTGCCCGAGACTCAGCGATGTGTTGCCGTACCCGCTGGTCCCAAGAAACTTCAACAGCACGAGAAGATGAAGCTCGGCACCTCCGCGTAGCGCACGTTGCGAAGATGCTACAAAAATGGGGTCGTCTCTGATAAGCGCGACGCTTCGTGCAAACGCCGTCCGTGAAACATGAAAATGCTGCAAGAACTCGTTCTCGTTTAAGCAGGTAAAGTGACAAAGAAAGTCGCCCCACCTTTCATTGCGCCGGCGATACCTTTTCGCGCGATTGTGATACCTCGATCGCCTCAGTAGATCCCGCTGCATGACGTAGAACTTATCGATATCGTCCTCAATGTAGTCCTACTCGTCTAGCAGGAATCGCAGGTTCATAGCATCAACGTGCGCTCGTATTGCCTCATTGATCTCGCGAAGCGCCAGCTTTCGGGCGCTTGTGCGTGGCATCACACAAAACAAAAGAAAGTGCTCTTGCTGTGATGTGCTTGGAGCGGGGTGGTCAATTATACTTCACGATGATTGGCTAAAAATAATTTTGTTACGCCAGCCGGCGAATAGAAAAGCGAGCTGCTGCTGCCATTTTGGCGACCCCTAATAGTTAGAGTAAAAGAGAAAAATACAGAATAGTGAGGAAATCCAGATGTGGGTCATCGCTCCCTCCTCGTGGTAGTAACTACTTGAGTGACTTTCAAGAAGAGGCAAATGCGAGCGCGAGCGAGCATGCAGCCGTGATCCCCTCTATGATCCAACGTTGTGGCTGTGATCGCGATAGCGACCCGATGTAGATAGGCGAGCGCTGCAACGAGTTATCGTTTTTCGCCGGCTGAAGGCCGGCATGTCACGGCTCGGACTGCTCCCTACAGTGAAGAGTACTTAATGTCGCCCATCCTATTCTCGTGCATAACTCGGGTATTTCTGTATATTTGCCAGCTTTTCTGGATTTCATGGATGTTTCTCTGGAGATTTTGTAGCCCCTCTTTTAGTTAAAGCATCCACGAGCATAGAAAAGGCACCATGGAGCTCATCAAAAAGTGTCATAATCAAAGAGCTCCATTTCGATTTTTTAGAACAAGTCAAAACTGCAACACAACACATCTGACGTTCAACATCTACTACTCCCGAGTATGTTACAGCGTATCGTTTTCTACCATGCGGCCATCATCGAGCTGCACTGAGCGCCGACTCGCCCTGCAGGATCGGATCCGCCGCGCTCAAATGCACCGCCACCTCCGCTATGGATCCGCGGTTGCTCGTGTGGTCGAGAATGCCCACTTGGCTCAGCCGTCCGGTGGCCGTCGACACGGGCTGCTCGCTCTCGATAAGCTCTTGGCGCAGTGCCTTCCACGCCGGAAGCGTCAGTGCAGCAAACGGCAGCGACGAGGTTCGTGCCCTCATTCGCCGTTCGCTGCTCCGCTGTCGCTGCCGCTCGTTCTGTCGCCGCTGGTTGCGTCTGGTGATGAAGAGAACGAGCAGCAGCAACACAACTACGACGGCACCCAGCGATGTGCCGATCGTGCCATACGGCAGATCAATCACGAACGTGCTCGACGACTGCTGGTATTCGCTGTTGCTGCTACTGCTTTTTGTGGTTGATTCAGTCCACGCGTCGTCGGTGCTCGCAAGCGTGTCGCTTTGGCTGCTGCTACCTGCGCTGGCACTGGATGAAGGCTCCAAGATGACGCAGTCGGTGGCGGGCAGCGTTTCGTTGTCTAGATGAATCACAGACTCCAACAGCGCCTGCACGATCGCCGCCCAGCCCGAGGACTCGCAGATGGAGACGCAAACGCAGCCGCCGGTGCCCGTGCAATACGCGGACGGGTGCTGCAGCGCGCTGCCGTTCATGTTGTCTAGACACGCGAAGCACTGGGCGTCGCTGGCGCCGCAGTAATTGACGTCTGATGCCGGGAAGTAGTTCTTGTCGCTGTCGTCGCTGGACGAGGAGCTGTCGGACCGGCGAAAGTCAAGTGACGCGTCGTACAGCGCCATGCTCGTGCACACGCCCGACGGGTCCAGCGAGCAGTTCTACAGTTGTAGCATCAACGTGTCAGCCGTGCTCAGTATGTCAGTGTTGGATGACATATACCCTCACCTGTCCACTTGTAGGCGCCTCGTTCAGGCACTCGGAGCACGAGCGCGGTGTCACGACGCACCCGTCGGCCGAGATCGTCGCCTTCCAGCTGCACGTCGACACCTCCATCGCCGGTCGCTAGCAGTAGCAGCAGTATGTACAGGAGTCTGAGCGCGAAATGGTCGTGGGGAGCGGCGGAATCGCTTGTGGCGAGCGCCGCGGTGTGTCCGTCGACACCCAAGCGCTAATAACCGCACACAACGGAGGCTTTACACTTGCGTTCAGTATGCTAGGAAGAAGGATTATGGCAAATTGGAAATGATAAATACGCGCATCAACCAACGCCACCCTCTTCACCCCACACACAAAGATATCACGAAGCATCCGGTTCGATACTTTGTTCAAGTGGAATTTTAGAAACAGTCACCTTTTCGACGGATTATGGCCCTCACCAATTGACTAATCCGGTTGAAGTCCGCTTCCAGTTCCGGTCTCGACGTGTAAATGCATGCTGCAAAGGAAATACTATAGTATCGTTGATATCTCTTACGGCGCTCGCCGTTGCTATTGCTCCTCCTGGCTGTCGGTCATTGACGCGTACGCCGTCTCGTCCTTGGCGTCCGCCTCCTCCTCCTCCTCCTCCTCCTCGTTAAAATCACCATCCTCATCCCTTGCGCCGGTCTCTCTTGGCGCCGCATCTTCCACGAGCATCGGCCGCTGCAGCTCGATCATGACGGACACGCTGGGCGTCACCTCGCCGCCTTGGCCGTCGCCTTGAAGCGCGCGCTGCTCCTGCGCGATCAGCTCCTCGCGGAACTTCTTCCAGCCCTCGAGGCCGAGCAGCGGGCCGTTGGCCGGCGGCCGGTCGCGCCACGCCCGAGCGCGTTCGCGTGCTGCTCGTCGGGCTGTTCATTGGCAGCCAAAACGCCACGAAATCGTTAATGACACTTCGTACTGAAAGGCAGCAGCACTTGGAGAGCGTGACTCACCTCGCTGCCCGCACCAGACGATGGCGACCGCGGGGATCGACACGCACATGGCGACGACGAGTGCGATGAGCCGCAGCGAGTCATTGGTCATGGCCACGATGCTGACGATCCCGCTGCCGGCAAAGTCGCTTCCCGTGGCCGCCGACGTGTCGCTGCCCATGCCGGGGTCGCAGAAGGCCTCGACCACCACCTGATTGTAGCTGGGCGACTCGCAGAAGCCCACGCAGACGCAGCCGTCCGCGCCAACGCAGAAGGCCGACGGGTTCTTCACACCCGAGAACGCGGCCGTGAAGACTGGAGAGCGTGCGCACGCCTGGCACGTCGCGTCGCTGGCCTCGCAGTACGTGGTGTTGCTGGAGGGGAAGAAGTGCGGCGCGTGCACGCTCGCGTTCAGGCGGTAATCGCTCAAGAAGACGTACGCGTCCATGGTCGTGCACAGGCCCTCGGGCGTGATCGTGCACTCCTAACGAAGCAGAACAAACACTGTCAGTCGGGTTGACACCTTAGGCGACGCACAGATACGGGAGAAGACGGGAACGCTACCGTTCCGCTGGCGAGCGGCGTGTTGAGGCAATCGTAGCACGACCGCGGGGTCCTGCACGAGCCGTCCGCGCTCGCATCCGCTTGGGCCGTCCACATGCACTCATTGTCGCTGTTCACCCTGTCTAGCCAGCTCCGGCCACCGTCATCCCTGTCGATTGCGACACTGATGTCTTCGCTGCCGGTTCCGACCGAGCAGTCGCTACTGTTGAACGGCTCCTCACTCAGCACCGCGGGCAGCAACAGCGCCGCCGTGACGTTCCAGGCTTCAGACTCGCACGCGTTCAAGCAGACGCACCCCGACGCTCCGTAGCACACGCCGCTGGTTGACTCGGCGCCCCGAAGACACGCGCTGCACTCGCTGTCGTCCGCATCACAGTAGTCGGAGGTTCTGGCGAACAGAGACGGCAGAGCCATCTCGATCACCGACCCGTTGCGCGCCGCGACCACAGGCCCCGCCCACGCGTCCACACTCGTCGGAACGAAGTCGGATCGCACGCACATGGCGCTCAGCGGCAGCAGCTTGCACTCCTGCGACGGTTAGCCACGAGCGACAACAGGTGAGCGGGTGGGCAATATGTTGTCAGCGTGCTGTATCTAGAGACACCAGAGGACGCACCTCGCCGCTAGTGGGCGCCACGTTCAGGCACTCGGCGCAGGAGCGCGCGACGGGCTCGCACCGGTCGGCCAGCCGCTTCCAGCCGCACATCGACGCTTCTCCGTCCGTCGAGCTGCTTGACGCCGTCATGAATTACACTGCGCGTTACTTGCTGTGAGGCGTGGTTTTGAGAATTGCAGTTGCGGGACGAACGTCACTATTTAATACAGTAGTCAGTAGAGCAACCGGCCGACAGGCGAAGGCGTCGGACAGTGGCGGGATTACTCTCGACGGCGCTGAGAGACCTTGACAATTGTATGGATCCCGAATCGGGACCTGGTCGCCGCCGTTGAGGGGCGCAGATTACGCAGCGACTGCGCCAACGCCACTGTTGATGAGCATTCTTCACGATGCCTTTTTATATTTTTTTTTGTACTTCAAAGTATAGTTTATCGGGTACTGTCAGTAATAAATTGTGGCTAACCCGGGATAAATATATTATGGAATGTATCAGCATTTTGATTTTTGATAAAATATAATCAATAAAGTAACGGAATCAGGAGGTACAACAGTGGGGCATGAGGATCCAGTGGGACGGGTTCAAGGGTGCGATGCCAAACAGCAAAAACATACAATCGTCAAGATATTTTTCCTGGACGATTGCAATTTTAGAGTGGAACGAAGATTTGAAGCGCAAACTTCAACGTGCCAAAAAAGTGGCGCAATTGGGTTTTCGACCGAATTTCCTCAATTCTAGCATATTTACCAAATACGAAATAAAAAAGTTTTACGTACAATTGCACCACGTTTCATTCTATTTCAGTTCGTGATTCACGATTGTCGGCATTTATTTCACTGGTGTACTAGCTTAAATGATCTATCGCAATTCCCTAAACAAAAAATAGAGACCCGTGATCGTCATCGGGCTGTTCATGCAGATCGCTAATGGCCGCGGCTCTGCCGGTCCACCCTTGCCGCTCGTGCTCGCGTTCCTGCAGGCCGCAGCCCGGCCTCAGACTATCCTCACCATCCCTGGCGCCTTCGTTCGCTATCACCGCCACGGTCGTGCTCATGGGCGGCGTCAGGTAGAAGCAGAAGGGCGAGTCGTAGGAGGGTACGCCGAGCATCTCGGCCGTCTCGCGCGCGATCAGCTCGTCGCGGCGCGTCTTCCAGGCCGTCAGCTCCAGCGGCGGGCCGAACTGCGACGACCGCAGTCCGCGCGACCGGTCCGTCGCTCTCGTCATCGCTTCGGTTCTCGCTGTGACCACATAACGGAGTGGCATTGAGTCTGCAAGCCCGCCACTGCAAGTAGTAATACATCGTGCTTACCTCTGCGCCAGAGCCAAAGCGCGAGCGAGACCAGGACGAGCGAGCTGAGCACGATGACGGACGCCATCGTGCGTCCGGATGCGCGGCTCCACGCTTCGTTGCCGACGCTGCTCTCCGCCGCGGGCGCGTCGCACATGCGCGACTGCACCAGCTCGGTGTAGTCGGGCGACTCGCAGAAGCCCACGCACACGCAGCCGCTCGCGCCGACGCAGAACTGCGACGCGCGGATGCTCCCGCTGTCGGACACGGTGAAGGCCGAGCGCGCGCACTCTGCGCACGTGGCGTCCGCGGGCTCGCAGTACGTCGAGTTGCGCGACGGGAAGTAGTGGGACGCGCTAGCGCTGCCGTTCAGGCGGAAGTCGCGAGCGAACTCGTACGCGTCTATGGTAGAGCAGTACCCCTGCGGCGTGATCGTGCACTCCTGTTCGCGGTCGATGGTGGAGTGAGATGTGGTGAGTATCAGAGCCTGATAGTGTTAATTATCTGGTGCATCCGGCCGCTTACCTGTCCGCTTGGGAGCGCGGCGTTGAGGCAGCTGTAGCAGGAGCGCGGCAGCGAGCACTGATCCCGGTCGTCCGGGTACCACATGCACTCGTTGTCACTGGCTAGCCTGCTCGTGGGTGGCGGTGACGGCTTTGGAAGCGTGGCTTCTGGTTCCCTAATGGCTGACGAGCAGTTGCTCGCGTTGCTGCTGTCGCTACTGCTGATCGCTGCCTGCTTTCCGTCCAGCAGTCGCGACAGCAGCAGCGTCGCCATCGCGTTCCATGCGCTCGGGTCGCTCTCACAGACGCCGACGCACACGCAGTCCGACGCTCCCGAGCACACGGCGCCCGGGGAATGCGTCTGCGCGAGGCACGAGGCGCACTCAACGTCGACAGCGTCGCAGTAGGTGGTCGCATTGGACAGCAGCGGCTCAGACGCGGTCTTGACGCCCGAGAAAAGCGGCGTACCGCTTGCGATGGCGCCCGCGCTCACGCAAAGACCGCTCAGCGGCGACAACGCGCACACCTGTCGGTTTGTTGTACGAGTTAGCCGCTAGCCCCAGACAACCGATCGAGTGCTGCGCTGCTGCACTTACCTCGCCAGTTGGGAGCGCCTCGTTGAGGCACTCTCGACACGACCGCGGCGCCAGTGTGCACGAGCCGCCGCCCACGGCCTTGTAGCTGCAGCTCGACGCCATCTCCTCTCGTTTCCAGCGACGCAGCACGTGACGATCGCCTCCTTCGGCCTGCTAGAGCCAATGCGGCGTTCAAGTTGAGGGCGGAGTTGAGGTGGAGGGTGCGATGAGATGAGGACGACGGCGTTGCGTTGTTAGACCGGACCGGTGGCGGGCGAGCGGCCTTTTAGCTGGACGGAGAGCGAGCCAACGGCCCTTTCGCCGCTTTCCACGGATTCCTCCAAGTGAATACACCCACCCAGTGGGGAAAGTATCCAGCAGCATTTCACAACGCGCGACTCGCCACTTGGTCTCTAATTCGCTCCTTCGACTGATAAATGAGCGGCCTTCCTCCTTCTTCCGTGCTTTTAGCTCATTCTTCCATCCAATTACAACGTGTCTTGGTTTACTTTAATTAGCCTTCTTCACAGACGTCATGGACCATTTCCACGGGTGCGCATTTTGCTCTGCCCACGCTTCAAAACTTCTCGCCACTTCTTGACCAAACTATACCTACTGACGGACTCAAATGCTGCTCCGGCGCGTGCGGCTGGGCGACAGCGGCCGGAAGCCCTCGCCGTCCTCCACGACGAGGCACGGCGCGTCCTCGGCGCTGTCGCGCAGCCGGTGGCCGGCGGGCAGCAGCAGCAGCGCCGGCACGCGCGACGGTGGCGGCGCGCGCTCGAGCTCCGAGTCGTCCACTTCTTCGTAGCCCGTGGCATCCTCGCTGTCGATCTCGTCCTCCTCGTCCTCACGCGCGAACTGCTCGCGCTCCGAGCTGATGATCTTGGCGCGGAGCTGCTTCCACGCCGACAGCTCGAGGCCGAGCCCGACGGTCGGCGGGCGCCGAGGCTGCATCCTCCGCGACGCCTGCGCTTCCCAGTACGCGCGCCGTCCTGCCATCGTCGAGACGGATAGACGCATGTTAGTGATCAGTGTGTATACAATCGAGTAAAGGAGTAGAGAAGGACGTACGTCTGGCGCGGAGCATGGTCGTGCCCTGCATGACGGCCGAGAACAGCAGCACGCAGCCGACCATGGCGATGGCGACGATGCCGACGGTCGGTATCCTTGTGCCTGACGTGTTGGCCGCCTGCTGCACGCTCGCGTCGCACGCCTCGGCCTTGACGATCGCCGTCCAGTTGGTCGCTTCGCAGAAGGCCACGCACACGCAGTCGTCCGTGCCGACGCAGTAGGCCGTCACGTTGTTCTGGCCAGTCGCGGCGCTTGCGAACGCGGCGGAGTCCTGCCGGCACGCGGCGCACACGGGGTCGTCGGCCTCGCAGTAGCTCGTGTTGATGGACGGGAAATAGTGCGCGCCGCTCGTGTTGGACAGCACGCGCCGGTAGTCGTAGACGTAGTTGTACGCGCTAATGGACGAGCAGTAGCCCGCGGGCGCGATGGTGCAGGCCTCTCCGCTGTACAGCGGCGTGTTCAGGCAGTCGTAGCACGAGCGCGGGGTGTCGCAGTAGGTCGAGTTCTGGTACCATCGGCACGCGTCGTCGCTCGCGTATACGTCCTTTGCGGTCGTCCCGCTGAGCTCCGAGCCGCCGCTCGAGCTGTTCGAGCCCGTGGTGTACTCGTACGTCGAGTTGTCGGCCACGGGGCACGACGGCGTGTCGCCCGCGTCGGCCAGCAGGTCGCGGAGCTGCTGCAGCGTGTCGTTGCGCCATGACTCGGACTCGCAGATGGCCACGCAGACGCAGTTTTCCACGCCCACGCAGTACAGCGACGGGTTCTTGTTGCCGACCGTGAAGGAGGACTGGCGGCACGTGCTGCAGACCGCGTCGTCTGCCTCGCAGTACGTCGTGTTGGTTTCGGGGAAGTAGTTGTAGTGGATCGGGTAGGCGCCCGACGGCGCGCTGCGCCGGTAGTCCAGGCTCCAGTCGTACGCGGCCACGTCGCGGCAGAGCCCGAGCGGCGTCAGAACGCACGCGTCACCGTTGGCCAGCGGCGTGTTGAGGCAGTCGTAGCACGAGCGCGGCTCCAGGTAGCACTCGCCGTCTTGGTCCACGATCTGCTGCCAGCTGCAGTTGGTCGCCGGCAGGATCCTCGTGCCCCCGACGACCGTCGCACCCGCCAGCGAAGTGGACGAGGAAGAGGACGAAGAGGAGGAGAAGGACCCAGCCATGGATCTGGCGCGGGCACGCACAGAAAACACAGAGTGGCGCGCGCCAAGGAGGATTGGGTATGTATGTGTGTGGTCTTGGTGGGTCCGCACACTCTTCCAAGTTGCGTTTGCATGGGTAAGTCCAGTACATTGAGGCGATGACCTTGCTGCCTATCATTCGGAGCCTCCAACACTCTGGATTCCTCTGGACATGGAAAGAGTACTGTGACGGCCTTCTCAATTGTTTTTTATTCTTACGAGGTGGAACCGTGAAGGCCGTTCGAATTGATCTATATACTGCAAGCGAGTAAAACGGGAAACAGCTGGTCGAAGGCGTCAACTTGACGTACGCTGGGGACAACAGGTGTAAAGTTGCGCTGTGATGACCGTGAAGAGGGTCTACTGTTAAGAACAATGACGGTAGTTTTGAATTTGAGCTGATGAGCCATTTCAACACGCACCACGTTCTTGACGCTTGCCACTCGGTAGAGATGATGAGGATGGTCGATTGCGCAGCGACGACTGGCAACATTCAGTGTCAGGACGACGCGTGATCCGGTGGAACATCAACACTCAGAGACCGTTCGACCGACCGACAGCCGACGGCATGCGCTGTTATACTGTACATGAAGGGCAACCTGGTGGGAACCCGCGCCGACAAGACACGACACGCCAGCGGATCCTGCCCCGGCCCCATTGATCCTGTCCAAGCAAACAGGCTCCACAACCTTGTGATTTCCGCCGGCCGTCTGGACGGAATCCAAAGCATCCGTCTGACCACTGGCGTGCTGCGCCTATGCATACAGAAAAGCAGACGCGGTGCAGCAGCTCACTGCGCAGCTGCTGCGGTCGGGAGCAACTGGCGTTCGCGTACTCTGGATTTCAGTGGTACCGGGTCTGGTAAGGTTCTCGACCCTCTGACAGGCGGGAGTGGATGGCAATCGCCTGCCTCGCGGCCTCCTAATCATCTACGGAATGCTCTGGAGCACCAGGCAGACACACTTGCACAATCTAGAAGACGAAAAAAGTTCATTTACGCGTTCGAAGATCCTGGAGGCGCGTTCATTTTCTGCCGAAATTCCGCTGCGAAGGATTGGACGGCCGCGGAGAAGCGCACTGTTGAGTACTGTACGCTGCGGTGTTTCATGCGGTGCCCCTTGTGGCTGTTACTCGCGCGGCGGATGGTGACGAGGACCGGGTGGGCGTTGGATTCTTGCGGCTGGGCTATCGAAACTCGACTCGCTTTTTCCTCTACGTCATGGTGCGGTTCCGACAGTGGAGCCCCGCGCATGAATCCAAGCGCGAGCTAATGATGATGGTGGTGGGCAACGTGGTCCACACGAAAGTCTCAACGAGCTCTGCGACCAGGTCTCCAGTGACCAACTGATGGTGTGCACCACACTAATAACCTACGGTACTCTACAATCAAACGACGCGCCCAATCACAGCCACTGCCCTCACAAGTTCAGTTTCGCGCAAAGGTGTGGCTCGGGTGCAATGGTGGCAAAATATGCACTCTAAATATCTTGGCGTTTGTATGTGAGATAAGATGCTGGCTGTCGCCATCGTCGACATATGGCACTCGCGGACGCCTGCGGCTGTTTTCTGGTCGCGACGGCTGTTTCTCGTTCGTGCCACCCTTTCGTAAAAACCTGTCATCCGTCATGACAGGACGGAACTGTGCGAACAGACAGCCTTGACTGTATTTTAGTATGCTGCGTACTGAATGATGCACCATTCAGGCTCACATTGACGAGCAAATGCGGCGATACGTGTGTGGCGGCTCGTAAAACGTACTCGCGCCTGTGCCGTTAGAACGGAAGGTTCCGTCGCCAGGATATTGTTCTTGAGTCTTCCTTCAGCGGCTAAAGATAGTTGACGCGCCGCACTCGATTTTCTTGACTCGCTTCTGCACGCTATGAAGTGTGTGTACGCCCAACAGTCACGCTTTTAAAAATCCACGAACGTTTATCTTGCGTTTTGTATGCCGAACCGTATACTTTTGAACCCACATCATATGCCAGGTCATAGGTTTCTTCGGCACTGACCCTGCACTTTCTCGCTGATTTGGCGCCCGCGAGGCGGCTCTTCGTCGCTGGCTTATCTCCATGTAGGGCGGGCCTTTCTCCCCTCTCCCTCTTCCCTCCCTCCCCACCCACCCTACCAGTCAGTCTTGGAGTTCCGCCCTCCTGCAAACCCCACACCGGTCGCCCTATTCTATTCCTATCGGAACGTACCGAGCCGAAGCAATAGACATGATGTCGCTTCCTCGCGCGGTGCCGCTCTTCATGGCGGCGGCGCTACTGCCGGTGCTGATCCAGGCCGACGACTACTTCACGGGCGACGGCACAGCCTACACGCTAGGCCAGCTGAGCGCGGGCAACTGCAACATGATGATGAGCGGCTACGCGCAGGCGTCAACCAACTACGCGGCCATCAACAGCGCGCAGTGGAACAGCCTGGGCAACTGCGGCCGCTGCGCCGAGGTCTCGTGCGCCGACAGCAAGTGCGCCGATCAGTCCACGTCGGTCGTCGTGCAGATCCTGGACCAGTGCCCCGAGTGCAAGTACGGCGACCTGGACCTGTCGCCGTCCGTCTTCAAGGCCATCACGGGCTCCACGCCCGCGCGCTACACCATCAAATGGAAGTTTGTCGACTGCCCCATCTCCGGCAACGTCAACTACTGCCTCAAGAGCGGCAGCAACACCTACTGGACGGCCGTGCAGCCCGCCAACGTGCGCACGGGCGTCGCCAGCCTCTCGATCAACGGCGCGGCCACCACCATGCTCGGGTCGGCCTACTACTACCTGCTGGACGGCGAGAGCACCTCGCAGACCGACCTGAGCTCCGTCAAGGTCTCCATCACGGACGTGTACGGCCATACCATCGAAGAGACCGTGTCCCTGTCGGACGGAGAGTGCACGCAGGGCAGCTCGCAGTTCGCCGCGTCCTCGGGAAGCTCGACGACCACGTACAGCAACCAGCAGCCGGCGTCGACCACGCCCACGCCCACGACCGCGGCCCCCACGTCCACCACGCCCACGCCCACGACCGCGGCCCCCACGTCGGCTCCGGCCACGACCTCGCCCCCGCTTACGACCGAAGCGCCTGCGCCCACGACTGAATCGCCTGCACCTACGACGGAGGCGCCCACGACGGCCCCGGTGACGCAGGCGCCGGTGACCGCTGCTTCCTCGTCCTCGCAAGAGTCGGTGAGTCCCGCCGCCACTGCTTCCGCATACACTCCTGCCCCGGAAACCGACTCACCTGTTCCCTCTCTTTCGCCCGCGTCGCCCACGTCGACGCCGACGTCCACGCTCGAACCGACATCGACGCCGACGTCCACGCCCGAACCGACATCGACGCCCGAACCGATGTCGACCACGCCGTCGCTGACGCCTGAACTGGTCTCAACCGATGCTTCGTCGACTCAGTCGGAAACTCAGGATGACGAGGGCAACGCGGGCCTGAACATCAGCGCCAACGTCTCGGTGGCCATCTCTGGCTCGGCGTCGACCGAGACGACGCCCACACCCACGACCAAGCAGCCTACAACCTCCTCAAGCAGCGTCGACAGTGATGCTGACGACTCGGAGCAGCAGCAGACTGAGAGCCCCGCGACAGTTGCCCCAGCGTCGACGCCGTCCGTTGAGCAGGCGGTCTTGGCGCCGTCGACCTCGAGCTCCAGTGGCGCCCAGAAAGCCAACACGCAGTCAGAAGACGGTAACGACTCATCGCTGCCGGTGATTGTCTCCGTTGTCGGAGCGCTTGCCGCGGTCGTGGTGGCCGTGATCGCGATCGTGGTCGTCCAGAAGAAGAAGAAGGCGCTGAACGAGCAGAAGGCTGGCGAGGGCGACGACACCATGATGACGCGCTCGTTCGACCTGCAGCGCATGTCGACGCCCGCCGAGACGGCCGTCACTGGCCACAACCAGCCGTACCGCTCGGACTTCGCCATCCTTTAAGAACGAAGGTGGAGGGCTCAAGACAAGGATGGGACGTTGTCAAATGTGTGTGCGTGCCTTGTGAGTCGTTGGCACAACGCCAGTGTGATCCGAGTGCTCTGTTGTGGGTTTTACTTTTATATTGCTGCCCGTGTCGGGCGTCGGCAGTTAATGTTATGGTGTATTCCGAGTATCAGACACTCGTGTTTGCTGGTTGTAGCCAATGCTGTTGTGGTTGATTCACTTGCTGATCCCGATAAGACAAATTGTCGTGCACAAAGGAGCAGAACAAATAAAATACCTTTGTTTATCGACCCCTATAGTTCGAGGTACACTAGCCAGACCCATGTACGCAGCATCCTTTTCCACCGAGTAGCGGCGCCGCTGCAACCAAAAAAGCAGCACTTTCTTGTCAGCCGTTCTAGCCTCCTCCGTATCAGTTTGTTCGTGTCTTGCGCGCAGAGCGGTGCTTCTCTACGACGTGTGTTCCAGAGAAGCAGGCGACTCGGCGTGGCACCCAGTGAATGACATTCACGTGGCACCACCTCGCACTTTACAGTAGTCCCCACTTCCGCGTCAAACACACGGTCGGCGGCGCGTTTGACGTTGCCGCACGCAGACAAGAGACTCCAATGCCACGACGCTTTTTTGCACCGCTTACGACCCGGATATCGACGGATAGAAAGGATAGAGGCGCGCTACAGAGTCAAACGCAGACGTCACCGCCAGCTGCGATCGCGAAAGCCCTTTACCGCGTTCTTAGTTGCTGCGTGAGCTCGAATTTACTGGACGCGGGCCACGATGTGTGCGGATTCTTGCTTATGTATCAAGAGGAATAAGAAATCGAGGACGCCCAGCCACATCCTTCCTTGCTGGCTTCTGCCGTATGAGCACGATCGAATCATGCAAACCGCCTGTTCAGCCTCCTACTTAGCTCACCGTCACCAGAGTCAAACTACAGTACCGGATTCACGACGCCAAAACTGTCAAACGACCAAGCGGCACGAGGACGCCACCACGTTCGCGGCCACGACTCAGCGTTCTGCGCTGCCATTGTGGCCCCGCCCTCGCGTTTGGCGTCCGCTCGTCCTCGTTCGCTAAAAGCAGGCTTCGCGCGCCTTTTTCACTGCGGGTGCGTTTTTGTGTCCCTCCGAGGCGACGCCCGGCCGCACCAAGAGCGTGAGTGCATTCCACTCGTCGCGCCGTCGTCGGCTTACTCACTATACAATAATCCAGAGTCAACAATTGCACCGGTCCACTCACCATAAACTTCGAAGAGAAACGGCTGAACCGTGTCAACAGACCACCGTGCTGAACAATCTTACTTTATCGAAGTCAAATGAACTGTACACTTGGGCTGTCTCGAAAAACACGACGTGTTCTGAAATGCCAGCTGCTTTTGTCGCTTCAGTCCAGACACACGCCGCGTACAGAAAGAAACCCGTGTCCGTTGACACCGCCGCGACAGCTGGTTCCCCGGAACTCCAGACGAGGCAGCCGAGGGGGGCCGTTTCATGCGGGCACGCGCTCTCTTTCCGGTCTGAGATTGCGGGATGCGGTGGCATCATACAAACGCCAAGTAAATTGGGGGCGGTTTCGTCTTGTTCGCGTCCCCACTTGACTCTGATTTGCCTCGCCGATATCCGTTTCCCCTCCGCTCATCATTTCCAAATCGGCCTCTTCCCAACCACTCCGGGCTTCCTTCTCTATTCAAAACCCGATACAAAAACAATGGTGGGGCGATCGCTCATGACGATGGCGGCGCTGGCGGCGCTTGCCAAGGACGTGGCGAGCGCGAGCGAGTACTTCACGGGCGACGGCACGGCCTACACGCTGAGCCAGGTGAGCTCTGGCAACTGCAACTTCATGTCGGCGCTCAGCACGGCCTCGAGCAACTACGCGGCGCTCAATCAGGAGCAGTGGGACAGCCTGGGCAACTGCGGCCGCTGCGCCGAGGTCTCGTGCATCGACGACTCGTGCACCGTGCAGAACAAGACCGAGGTCGTGCAGATCCTCGACCGCTGCCCCGAGTGCAAGTCGGGCGACCTGGACCTGTCGCCGACGGTCTTCAAGTCCATTACGGGCTCGGACCCGAGCCGGCTGACCATCCAGTGGCGCTTCGTCGAGTGCCCCAACCCGGGCACCATCGAGGTGTGTCTGAAGGAGGGCAGCAACGCCAACTGGGTCGCCGTGCAGCCCACCAACTTCGCCGTCGGCGTCAAGAGCGTCACAGTCGCGGGCGCGGCCACGACCATGCTGGACGGCGCCTACTACTTCATCGACCAGTCCGGCAGCGTCGACCTCACGGCCGTCAAGGTGTCCATCACGTCCACCAACGGCGACGTTGTTGAGGGCACCTACTCGCTGACCGCCGGATCGTGCACGGACACAGGCGAGCAGTTCGCCAGCAGCGGTTCCAGCAGCAGCACCACGACCACCACGGCGCCAGCTACTACCACAGCGGCCCCCGCTGCGACTACCGCGGCTCCGGCTACGACCACGGCGGCTCCGTCGACGACGACCAGCGAGAGCGGCGACAACGAGTACGATGACAGCGCGGCGGAGGACTACGACGATCAGACGGACAGCACCACCGGGTCCACCGTCACGGATGCTCCTTCGACCACCGTCACTGACGCGCCCGCCTCGAACACGGAGGCTCCAACGACCACGACCACTGAGGCGCCTGCATCGACGAAGGCTCCCACTGCCACCACCGCGACACCTACGTCCCCGGGCACGACTCCGTCCAAGTGCCGCGTGCGATCTGCCAAGTAAGCCGACCAGGGCGTCTAAAGATGGTTGTATGAGTGTGATAGCTGCGTATTGCGCAAAATGAACGTGTTTGGGTGTTTACCATGCTACACGATGGAGCATCTCGAACATCCTCACTGGGATCAAGTGCCAGACATGGCTAGTGGTTACATCAAAGGTCACTCGTTGCGATGGCAACTCTCGGCATCCATCGTTCTAATGTTATAGTCGACTTTGACATTGTCACCGTCCTCCTCGATGGCCGCGGTGGCGTTGCCCTCGAGCATGCAGCGGCTCGTGTGGATCGTGAACTGCTTCTTCGTGTCCGTTTACGCGTTGGCCGTCAGCGAGAACGCGCCCTGAACCATGTCGCCGTAGATGGACGTGACGGCCACCGTCGCAGCCGACAGGTTGATCGGGCTGTTCGAGTTGGTCTGCAGGTAATAGTACGCGCTGTCCAGCGTGGTGGTGGCCTTGCCGTTGATGGTGAGGCTCTTGACGCCCCTGAGGAAGTTGGTGGGCTGGATGGCCGTCCAGTACCCGCTGCTCCCCGCCTTGGTGCACAGCTTGATGGTTCCTGGGTTGGGGCAGTCGACAGAGCGCCACTGGATCTTGTAGCGCGACGGTTCGGAGTCTGTGAGGGTCTTGAAGATGGCCGGAGGCATGTCCAGGTCACCCGACTTGCACTCAGGACACTGGTCAAGCACTTGGAGGGTCTAGGTGACGCCCTTGGTGCTCGTGCACCTACTGTCGATGCACGAGACCTCCACGCAGCAACCACAGACGGTCTAGCCGGCCCACTGCGCCGCGTTCATGGCGACGTAGTTGGTTGATGCCGTGCTGATGGCCGACATGCAGTTGCCCGAGCTGACACTGCCGAGCTTGTAAGCTGTGCCGTTACCCGTAAAGTACGTGGCGGCGTCCGTCGACGAAGCGGTGAGCGCAGCCACGGCGAAGGCCAGGATAGAGAGGAATCGAGACCGCATGTCGACGGGTTGGATGAGGGAACTTGGTCTTGGACTGGCGAAGGCTTGCAGTGTACAACTCGAGACGAATTTGGAAATGGAAGAGCGAGAGCTAGGCAAAGGCAAAGTTGACTTGGCGCAGTGCGCACAGTAGAGGACTGGGATTGAGGGTTCGTTCGGCACACAGCAGAGGCGATGGAGAAGCTGGTGGGACAGAGACCGACGGTCAGAGACGCGTGCTCCGAGGTCGCTGCTTTCCAGAGGGTCTGTCGGATGAGCTCCGCGGATCGGCACGGATCACGGCGGCAGCGTAAGCTCTGCTTGCTCGAACGACAAACGAGGCCGACAGTCCCCATCAAAACAAACTTGTCATGTGTGCAGGAGCCGCAGATTCGACTCCAACCACTCGTCCGAAGGTTGACAGCAACATCATTGCAAGGCACACATTGAAGATGCGCGCGACGAAGGAGAAGGCGTGGTTGCTAACGCCGCTGGCGGTAGAAAAGCGACCCAAGCGCCTGGTTTACAGCTCGAAGTGGTCCCATCCCAGGAATCGTCCGTCATCAAAGGTCATCGCACCGAATTCCCCGCCTGCTCATCGCACTCGCAGCTCCGCCTTATGGCCTCCTGGTGCGCCACAATGCAGCCTTTCATCCCCCGGTAAACGCTACGCTGATGCGTGTACAGTACAGACATCACTAATACGCACTCTCGAACAGTGAATGCCCGCCGCTGTCCGTTCTGCGGCACATCTCTGTTCTTCAGTCAGTCAAACGGTCAGGCGCATCACCTCGTACGAGTTGCACAAACCAGATTCGAGAGCATCGAGCCGTCTCAAGGCGCAAATCCCATCATAATCTTCCGCCGCGCCGACATCAAGGCGACGAGCGAAGTGCTTTAAGCTCGAACAGGATCTGCAGCGTCGACAGCGCCAACGAGATCGTGAGCGAGCCAGAGGGCGCGGTGCGGCCTCAGCTATACTCGCCAAAGCATGCTCGGACACGCATATCTATATGACCGTCAAACGAGACTCTGAGGCAGCATAGCGTTTCCCATCAGGACAGACGAAGTATGTTCGCGTCATACCGATCCTCTAGGATGTGGCGGCTCCGACGGTGGGCAGGACAACACTCTGAGAGAGCGGAGCACAATCACCTCCATCGCGTTGCCGATGTGTCTATAGTGTGGCTCTCTTCTGTCATGATTTGCATCGGTAAGCAAGACCGAGGTCGGTTGTCCTTGGTCCTGCGTGGTCCGCACTCTGCCTCACCATTCCAAAACCGCCTCGGTTCAAGCACGCCTTGCTTCCTCTTCCCTGTTTTATCATCCAAGTCAAGATGGTGGCTCGGTTCCTCTCCGCCGTCGCCTTCGCTGTCGCTGCGCCCACTGTGTCCCCAGCCAGCACGACCACGTACTTCATGGGCGACGGCACGACCTACACGCTCAGTGCTGTGAGATCAACCCACCAGCTTCCTCAGGGGCGTTAAGAGCGTGACCATCAACGGCAAGGCCACTACTATGCTGGACGGCGCGTACTACTACGTGTTATCGAGCTCCAGCGAGATCAACCTGTCGGCTGTGACGATGACCGTCACGTCCATCTACGGCGACGTGATGCAGGGAACGTACGCACTTACGGTGGGTCAGTGCACCGACACTAAGAAGCAGTTCACCACCAGCACAAGCCGCTGCATGCTGGAGGACAACACCACCGCCACCATCGAGGGTGAAGAGGCGTTTGACATCGACTACTAGGTTGTATCCGTGGTATTTGAGCTTGTCGCCGTGTACCGTCGTTTGTCAGGCCGACATTACCACGGCAACACGCATGAAGAGTCGAACATACATGTCATGTACTTAGTCGCAAAGGCGCTTCAACTTTGAAACGGCCTCCTTACGTTGCCCGATCCTGATTGCTATGTTGCACAGCAGCACCGTAACTGTATCATGAACTGTACATCTAGTCAGATATGGCTACAGAGTACGGTTCGCCCATCGCCAACTGAACATTCCAGCGTCTACACTTGAACACTGTATTGCGCGATGTCGGTGAACGAAAACGGCTATGACACTCGTGAAGCGCATGGGAGGATTGTGGTGCCCGCAAGGTAATCATTCGTGGGCGACGGGGAGGGGGGGAATGGTGCGCGTCTGTTGCCCAGCGTCATGCAGTAGGCTCGCAGTTCCACCTCTGAATGCAGTCGGCCTTGCGTCATCACATCACAGGAGATTCATCATCCTAGTGAGGAGGTCCCATCCTTCACATCGCGCGAGCTTCCACCCCTTACGGTTCACTCGACAGCCCAACGGGTGCAATGCAGCGCACGTGACGCACCAAAAGCTGCCTGCAACAGAAAACCAACTGCACAGCAGCGCGGGATGCACACGCTTGCTCTGTCAGTCGGCACGGAGGAGTGCAGTTCAGGCACCCTACCGGCGAGAAACTCGCATAAACGTGACTTTCGAGTTGGGCAACTTCGCAGCCACGTGAGGGCTGTTAGCCTCACTTGTCAACAGGATTCTGGAGTGGTTATTATTATACATACTGTACCAAGATAGCAGATACCGACCAGTGTCGGTGGGCGCCTACACATGCTAAACACCCAAGCACTTCAGTCCAGGTGCGGCCGGATGCCAGCAAACAATTTCGCTGTCCGAAGACGTGTCTGTGCGCGCGTCGGACGCATCATGGTCAATGACCATTGGTCATATGCTTAAGAAACCAGATTTGGGGTGGCGTCTATGGCGCGCATCTCATCGTGCAGTCGATCTCGCGCTACACTTCCCATCCCGAAGCTGTCAAAGCGAGTCGTGTCAGTCAAGATAGTCAAGTCCAACCGACGGCGTCATACGTATGAGCACAGCGCGGCACTAATCAAAGTGTATCAACATTGACGGGCCGCATGATTGCGCCGCGTCGAGGGCCAAGAAGCGCGCGTTCTGTTTTCCGCCCCAACAGACAGCAGCGCGTTCCTTGAGGATGTGGAGCCTCTCACGAGCGCAGTGTACTACTCACTGGCGCGACGGTAAAGCAAGAGCGAGAACAAGATCCGAACAGCAAGAGGAGCACTTCTACACAGTCACAGGAGAGCGCTTCGACCCCGTTCGTCCACTGGCGCTCCTCCACCTTCTCGCTCTGAAGAGCTGCTACCTCAAGGTCTCCGAGCTTTTGCGTCCAGCTTCCGCTTCCTCATTCCCGAATTCTCCTCGGCCTGTGCATTCCCCGCTTCTCCAAGCCCAATCAACCAGCTCTGCTCCTCATCACCACGACGATGGCTCGGTTTCTCTCTGCTATTGCCTTCGCAATGGCGGCGCTCACCGCCTCGCCCGCCAATGCTATCACGTACTACACGGGCGACGGCACGACGTATGGGCTCGGCAGCATCGGCTCGGGCAACTGCAACTTCATGTCGGCGATCGGCACCGCATCGACCAACTACGTGGCCATGAACCAGGCGCAGTGGAACAGCCTGGGCAGCTGCGGACGCTGCGTGGAGGTCTCGTGCGTCGATAGCAAGTGCACCAAGACCAAGAATGTCAAGCGGACGCTGCAGGTGCTCGACCGCTGCCCCGAGTGCAAGTACGGCGACCTGGACATGCCGCCGGCCATCTTCAAGGCCCTGACCGGGTCGACTCCGAGCCGGTACAAAATCCAGTGGCGCTTCGTCGACTGCCCCAGCCCAGGAACCATCAAAGTGTGTCTTAAGGAGGGCAGCAACCCGTGGTGGGTCGCCATCCAGCCCACCAACTACATCACGGGCGTCAAGAGCGTGACCATCAACGGCAAGAACACAGCCATGCTGGACGGCGCGTACTACTACGTGCTGACGAGCATGAGCGAGATCAACCTGTCGTCCGTCTCGGTGGCCATCACGTCCATCTACGGCGACGTGGTGCAGGGCAAGTTCGCGCTCTCAGTCGGCAAGTGCACCGACACCAAGAAGCAGTTCACCATCAGCACGAGCCGCCGCATGCTCGAGGGCAACGCCACCGCCGCTGTCGAGGACGAAGACGCCGAGTTCCAGGAGGACTAGGGAGCTGCTTTTGGCAGTAGAGTGCGTGTCGTCTTTGAGTAATGAACATGAGTGTGTGTCTGTCTGTTAAGTGTTGAACGAGTCGTTTACTGAAGTTGCTTCAACGTCGGAACGTAACGGTAATGATATGTTGCTGTAACGCAATCTGACTGGTGGAAGTTGCCTGTCCGCACCGTAAGCTGTTTGCGCACCCATCATTTGGCCAGTACCTTGACGTGGCCCACGTCCTGGTTGTGATACGCGCGCTTTTCTTCCAATCATCGTTTGTTAAACGTCATATCTAGTTCTTACCCAATGGAAACCCGCTAAACACCCGAATTTCACGCCAATCGCGCGAATTCTTGTGGGCTTTGGTCGGCTAGCCAAAGTCAGGCGGCGTACGTGGTGTTTGGCCCCAAACGCCATCCCCATCGCAGTCGCAATCAGCTGCAGATCACTTGTCATTCTATAGTGAAACCAATTGTTTTTTTTGTCCTGGTGCTCCCGCCGATCGGCCCGCCTCCTCACGTCAATCCTCAATTCAGTTCGCCTCGTTCACTCCTGTCCTCCCTGATTTAAGCACAGTATGGCGTCGAACCAAACGGCGGCGACGGCGCACCTGCCGCCGCATCTGCAGGCCGCCAAGAGCGCGACCACGGCGGCCGACAAGAAGCCGCTGTACAGCTACCTGTTCGGCGGCGCGTCGGCCGTGGGCGCCGTGTTCTTCACACACCCGTTCGACCTGCTCAAGGTGCACCTGCAGACGTCCAAGAAGGAGAACCTGGGACTGGGGCGCGCGCTCAAGCGCGTGCTGCAGCAGCAAGGGATCCGCGGACTGTACCAGGGCATCTCGGGCGGCGCCATGCGCGAGGGCACGTACTCGACGGTGCGCTTCGCGGTCTATCACTACCTCAAGGACGCGGCCATCGAGCAGAACGGCGGCGATCGCATCTCGACGCTGCACAACATCTCGCTGGGGCTCGTGGGCGGCGCGATCGGCGGTGCCATGGGCAACCCGGCGGACATTGTCAACATCCGCATGCAGGCGGACAGCCGCGTGCCCGAGGCGCAGCGCCGCAATTACAAGCACGCGGTGGACGGGTTGGTGCGCATCCGCCGGGAGGAAGGCGTGGCGGCGCTGTTGCGCGGCGTGCGGCCCAACATCATCCGCGCCATGCTGCTCACGACTGGCCAGATCGCCGCCTACGACGTGGCCAAGCACCAGCTCCTGGACAACGCCGAGCTGGACGACAACCTGCAGACGCACGTGCTGTCGAGCATGTTCGCCGGGCTCGTGGCTACCACCGCGTGCGCGCCCGCCGACGTGGTCAAGACGCGCATGATGAACATGCAGCACAACGAGTACCGCAGCGCCACCGACTGCTTCGTCCAGGTCGTGCGCCGCGAGGGCGTGCGCGGACTCTACAAGGGCTGGCTGCCCGCCTACATGCGCCTCGGCCCGCAGACGCTGCTAACGTTCGTGTTCCTCGAGCAGCTGCGCCATCGGCTGCTGTGAGGTGAGAGCGTGTAGTGACGCATGGAATGAAGGATGGAGAGAGACGTACAGTACGATGCGTGCCAGATCCAGGCGGACGGCCACAGGATCGGAGACGCAGGGCTGGTATCTATAATTGGTCGTAGACAATGAAGGAGCGTGGACTTAACGCTGTCTTGGTTGGCTTCACATCAAGGAGTGAGTCTCCAGAGTTGCAGCGTCTCGCAGTCGGAGGCAAGCATCATACCTCACGGCATCACGGCGCCTTGGACATTTCGCGGTGAAAGACCAACAGTTCCTCGTGCTGCTGTCGCAGGAACGCGAGCTCCTGTTGATGTCGCCGCCTTTGGGCTTGTCGCTCCGCCTCTGCTTGTTTCTCCGTCCGCTGCGTCGCATTTCCAAACAGTACTTCGTGAGGACCATGTCGAATCCTGTACTGGATCCTATTTGCAGGCTCACGCACCGCAACCCGAAGCTCCAGCTCGCGCCGAGTGGCGACCAGAGCGTCTCGCTGGGTCTCACGCTTCTTTTGCTCCTTCACCAGGTCGGCGAGGCCAGATTCAGCGTGCACATCCTTGGTGCGGCCGTAGGCTATGCTGTTGTGATAGAGCGTCTGGTATGCTTCGACCGTCAGCCGCAGCTCGTCGCGCACGCGCAGCAGCCCAAGTCCGCGCTCAGGACACTCGAGCGCCACCTCGCGAATCATTTCGTCTAATAAGCAAGCAAGCACGTAACTCCACGCCAATTAGGTCAACGCTCATTCCACAGCGAGGGCTGACAGTCCTTGTGGCCGTACCAAACGCGTGAAGGAAGAGCTGCTCTCTCACGGGACAAATTGCTGACGATCGCGCCTGCCGCACGTCCAACAGCTCGTTGAGTGCGTCCTGGAACGCGAGCACCTCACTACGAGTAGCTGGTGTCATGCGCGCCATGCGCTGCCACTTGCCGCGCGAGTCGTGCCACGTCCTGGTTGGCACAGCATCACTCTTCGTAGTTAGTTCAGGCGACGAGGCTGCCGACCATGAAGCTTTGTTGTACACACTTGGGCGGGAGCAACGCGTCCATGATCTCTCGCGTCAACGTCGTGGTATCAGCAAGTGGCGCAGCAGCAGCAGCACTGCCGATCTGGGAGGCGCAGGGACCTGCGGCTTCCACATCGCTTTTGGGTAGGTCCAGGTTGTAGCGCGACGCTGGTGACGGCAATGGCGGCGTCGGAGGGGTCGTCGAAAAGGAGAAGGGCTTCCTGTTCTTTCGCGTCGCACCGGCTTTTGACGGACTGGATCCCGACGGACCCACGAGTACCGCCGGCTCGTAGGTCAACGCGTAAAACTCTCGTAGCACACGGCCGTCGTCACTGTCGTTGTCTTCATTAACCGGTCGCTTGTCGTCCGACGTGGAGGCGCTCGAAGCCATTATGAACGCACTGTCAACAATATAAGCCAAATGCAAGGTGGACGGACGTACAAAACCTTCACGGCGTCGGTTCAAAATCAGGAGCGTCTGGTCGACACAGCTCACGTGTGATGTGTATAATTGTTAGCGTCACAATAGCATCACATCACCTTTGACCCTAGACGTCACCAACTTGGAGCGCTCCAACCTAAAACTGCGAGCCCTTCTTGTTGCCGATGCCGCGCGGGTTGGCATCCTTCCAGTCATCCCACGCACGGTCCTTGTAGGTGGCCTCGTCTATGAGCTCTGCGTTGTCCTCGTCGCCGTCTTCAACCAGTTGGTCATATCGGCGTGGGGCCTGAGGCGCCTCCCTGTGATGCAGAACAAGATATCATTGTGAGTGTTCTCTATCATACGACTACGTTGGCGAGTTCCTGGCCGTCAACCCACTTTTCGCGCTCTTGACGCTCCATGGCGTCAGCAACCTGCTGGTCGGCGTAGTCCTTCAGCGACATGGTGGGCAGGCGGTGACCAGGCTGGAAGACACCGGAGCGGACGGTCTCGCGGCGCATCTCTAGCTGCGGGTTGATGCGCGTGACGGTCTGCACAACGTTCGAGCACCAAGCAAGACGCGTAAGTGATTAGGAAGCCCACTCTGGCGGCAGCAGGAGATGAGAACGTACAATTCCCTGTCCCTGCGGCGGCGGTGGCGGGCGATGTGCTTCCGAGAACAGATCCTGCTTGGCCGACGCGGCGTTCATCTTGAGCATCGTCTCGAGCATGTCTTTCTCCTGCGGTACAGTAGGGAAGGTTAGACAAGAGGCACACGGCGAACACGCTGCTGATGTGTATGAATCGTACCTGGTTGATTGCAGTCTGCTCATCCATGGACTTGATGACGGCGAGCTGGATGAACGTCATGAGCTGCTCCCGCTCTAGGTCGTCCACGCCGTCGTCCTCGCTGAACTCGCCGTGCTCCTCGTTGGTCGCGCCGGGCTTGGAGTCGCCCAGTTCGCGTCGCCGCTTCTGCACCTCGCCGAGCTTCTTCTCCATGTCGCGCTGCAGCTGGAAGCGCTGGATCTTCTCCTCACGCGACAGCGTGAACTTCTTGGCCTCCAGCCGCTCGTACTGCTCGCGCCGCTTCTTCTCCGTCAGGATGCCCAGCGCCTCGGCGCGGTCCAGAAACTGCGAGAAGAACACGTCCGCCTCCCGCAGGAACTTGATCCGGTACACGACGTTGCGCGTGTGGTCGGACGGGCCCTTCTGCGCGGCGGCGGACGACCCGTCGCGCGCGTCGGCGCTAGCGCCGCCCGTGGCCTGGAAGAACGTGCGCTTGGGGATCAGCACGCCCATGTAGTACTCGAGGCAGAAGGCGTACAGCTGCATGTTGCTGAGCTCGAAGAACTGCTCGTTGTCCGAGAGCACGCCATCCATCTGTCGCTGCGCGAGCGCACGCTTGACGTACTCAATCGTCGCAACGAGCTCGTCCTGGAACGCCTGGCCGTTCGTGTCGCCCCCCACGGCGGCGCTCGGGTTCTCCAGCGCCAGGAAGCGCTGCTGCGCGCGGGTGTAGCTCACCAAGTCGTCGCCGCGCGCGGGGGAGGAGGGCGGAGGAGGAGAGGAAGCCATGTTGCCTGCTTATCTTCCGTGCGCTCGTTGCTGGTTGCTGACCTTTCCCGACGGATTCACTTGGCTACTCTGGGATGGAATACTGTTCCCGAAGTTTTTCCTTTTCGGCGATAAGAAGACAGGCAGCATTCGATGTCTCTTGTATAGGGATGTGCGAGGGGAAATCGTCATTATAAAGGGAGATTAGTGCATCGAAGTCTCCAATAAGGAACCTACAATTCGGAAGGTGTCCGTATAGAGAGATTCCTTGGTGACCAAAGTGACCTGGGCATGCATGCCCGCATCGCTGGCAAGTGGATGGCAATGTGCGAGAAGAACCGACCGATTTCTCGGAGTACACCCTAGCGCCTAGTTCAAAACGAAAACACTGCGTGTGGATATGCGTTCATCTCGTTGGTTCATAGTTTTTGTATTGTTTTGTTCTTGGTTGCTGCTGTCACGGGAACGGTGACTGCAACTCGACCTGATCCCCACCGCCGGCAGCAACACAGAGCGCACGCAAACGACACGCGCGGTCCGCCGCCTCTCTCGGCATCCTACGCGAGTCAAACGGGCCAAAACGAACACGGCTCGCACCCGACAGCGCGGAGCACTCGCGCGTCTCTGTATTAAGTTGCTGTCGCAGCCAAGCGGGCACGCACTACAGTATCCACTTCCCGCTTACTTCTTGCCGAGCGTCATCTTGACCTCGCCGACGACGAACTGCAGCAGACCGAGGCCGAGGCCGCCGAAGAGCGCCGTGGTGAGGAACTTGTCCGAGTCGCGCTTGGCGTGCGTCGGGCGCGACTTGTCGGCAAACAGCTTCTGGTCGGCGGCCACCTTGTTCTCCGCGCTCAGGAGGGCAAAGGTGCGGCGCTGGGCGCCCGAGCGGGCGACGCGGACGGACTGGCGGGCGAACATGTTCGATGTAGGGAGACAGGAAGCAGCGGACGCGCGACTTTGATTTCTTCACAGTGACGGCCGGGCACAAAGCAAAGGGGGGCAGCGCGCTGTGGACCGCCCGACGGGGTGTCGAGTTGCGGCGTGAAAGAATCACCACGGTACGCGTGTTTTAAACACTTAACATACTGAAATCAAGATGTGAAACAAGCAGCGGGGAGGAAGAAACGCGAGCGGGAACCGTCGAAATCGCGCTAGCGGGTGCAAAGACATGGTGCGCGCCTTCACCCGGTATTTAAATTAGAAACGGTAGAAATAGAAGCGACCGATTCATTTCTATTGACGATGGGGGACACCACCGAAATCAACGTCTTCAAGCTACAGCTACGAACTTGAGCCGGTTGCCTTGGGCTGCTGCTGCTCTCCACTACTGCTGCTGGTCGCCTTCTCCGTCGTCTTGTTCTCCGCCCCCGAGCTCTCGGTCTCGTCGTTCGCCCACACGGGAACGCCGTTGACCACAGCGATGGGGTATTCCTGCGTCAGCTCGCTGCCTAGGTGCTTCTTCCAGCTCAACAGGTTGACGCACGAGTACAGGAATGACTTGACGCGCGTCTTGAACACCTCCTTGCGCGTGGTCGGGAAGGGCGTCGTGTCCAGGCAGAGCACGCCCGGGACGGAGAACATGTCGCTGTAGCCCATGCCGAAGACGATCGCTCCAGGACCCCACTCCTTGACGTATGACGCGAGCTGCTTGGCGATCAGCCGCTTGCTCACGATGTGCGCGCCGTAGTAGTTCTTGGCGTCGATCCAGCGGATGGGCGTGCCGTTGATGATGACCGGGTCCAGCAGCAGGATGTCCGGCGAAATGACACGCCGCCCGTAAAGGCGCTCCTGCTCCTCGCACAAATCTTCCTGCGTCCTGTTTTATCGTTCACAGACGAACATACCATGGTCAGACCTCCACATGCATGAGGCGTATCATCAATAGCGTTAACCACGTACTTGATGCGGATGCCGCGGGCCTTCAGAAAGTGCTGGATGGCCGTCTCGAGGGAGTCAGCGTTGTACGATGGCGCACCAATGAACGGGTCGCTCTTGTGGATGCTATCGTACTCGATGGCCTTGCGCAGCTCGTACTGGTCGCGCTTGGACAGATACTCTGCCGGGTTGCCGAGCGCACGCTGCATCCACCAGAGTCCGAGTAAAAAGCGAAAGAGACAAGCATTAGAACACCGATTGAGCAACAACAAGAATCAATGAGATGGTGTACATACCTTGACGGAAAGCGTGCTCATGCCGCGGTGGCGCAGGATAACGCGCATCAGCGACACGGGCGGGTAATTGTGCACGCTCGAGAGCTCGATGAGCGACTTGCCGCTCTCGTACTCTTGGTTGATGGTCTTCGTGTCTCGGCGCACGCGGTGCGTATTGACCAGCAACGACATACGCTGCAGCTGCTTGCGCAGGTTCAGCGTCATGTTGGCCGTGATCGGCAGCATCTGCAGCAGCTCGTCAATGTGATTCACCTGCTTGCGCTTGAGTCGGCGGAACGTCTCCTGCTGGAGAATCAAACCCGCCGCCTGCGTCTCGAGCACCTGCGGGATCGGCTTCACCGGCCAATCAAGCACGTACGGCTTGAGGTCACCAAACTTAAGTCGCGCGGCCTTGATCTCACTCGCGGGGAGCGCTTCGGCGTTCGGTCCGTTGTTGTACAGCGCCAATTGCATGGACGAATACACGGACGACATCGCGAAGCACGGGTCGAGCCCGACAGCGCGAACGCCTTCCATGACGGTAAGCGCGCGGTCTTTCCGTCCAGACTCGAGCGATGTGAGGGACGAGATCTCAGGCTCAACGCCCGACAGTCGCATTTCCATCAGAATGTCGAAGAACGCATCCGAGCGCCACACCATCGAGGCACGGAGCAGCCAGTGCATGTACGTGTGCACCGAAATGAAGCGATGCAGCCGCAGCTCCTTGAGCACCTTGATGGCGCCGTCCAGGTACTCTTGCCGGTAGCAAATGTCCAGGAAGCGGTTGTAATCCTGCAGCGTCAGCGTCATGCCGGCGCGCTCCATCAGCTCCCAGAGCTGAATGACGTCCTTGGCCGACGACGTCTCGTCACACACGTCAAACAGAGCACGCAGCGTCTGCTCGTCGACCTTGCGGCCCTGGTTAAGCATGTCGCGAACGATGCGGATGCCCTCCGAGGGCTTCTTGGCCTCGCAGCACGCGATCACGCCCGGCGTGAGGAAGTTCTCGTCCAGGAACGGGTTGCCGTAGTTGCGGTACAGGTCAAACAGCGTGTGGCCGCGCTGGAACGACTCATGGCGCAGGCGCGCAACCAGCTGCGCGATCTCATCCACACTCGGCAGCGTCTTCTGCAGCGCCGCGATCTCCTGCAGCGTCATCGTGATCTTGTCTGTGCGTGCATCGTTCTTCGACGCCGAGGCACCGTTGATGGGCTTGCGCGTAGGAATAATGACGGTCGCTGTCGTCGCCGCGACTACTTCTTCTTGCGGCTGAGGCTGTGCAGTGAGCGCAGTCTTTTCTGCCACGCGCTTGATCGGGGACGCGCTGGTCTCACGGACTTCTTCTGTTGCGTTGATCCCATTGATACCGGCCGCAGATGCAACGCTCACACTCTTCTTCCCGTTCGCGTGAACCCGCTCCGCCTTGTCTGCTACCGTCACTGCGGCGGCAGCAGCAAAAGAGGAACCATTCGGCTTCTTGGCAGCCGCGAGAGACGCGAGCAGTTCCTCCTCCGACTGCTGCTGTGTCGCCGGCTTGGGCCTCCCAACGCGCTTGGCCTGCGCCGACGCGCCGTTCACGAACGTCACCGCCGCCTTCTTGTGGCGCGTGGTCGCCTTACGCTTGATCTTGGCCGGCACGGGCTTGTGTACCACCGACGGAGGCGCGGAAGAGAAGCGCGCGGACGGAACGAGGAGCGCCAGCCCCGACGCGCCGGGCTGCCGGCGAGCGCCGAGCGCCTGCAGGCCGCGAGAGGTCGCAGCGCTCGCCACGTAGGCGGACGGCAGCGCCAGCCGCCGCGACGACAGGCGAGTCGACTGCGCAGCGAGCAGCATGTCCTTTCCTCCTGCCTGGCGATTCGTGTTGTTGGGTTTCCTGACCAGCGAAAAAGGACGGCAAGCGGAAACCATAAAGTATTTACAGAAGTAGCCAGTTGTTGGGTAAACGGCACGTTTGGGGAAATTACATTTTTAGCCTAAAAACAGTTAGAAACGTCTGAGGAAAACTCAGAAAATGTCGACTTCTGTAAGTCTGAGGATGACGTCTGATTCGCGACTTCAACAACATTTGGGAACGTTTCCGACCACGTGCGACGGAAATGGCAACGCGAAGAGATGCGACGGCGCAGCTCGCGCGCCCCTGCTGCGTTTATATAAACACCAAGCGCGGACCGGAGCGGCTCGTCCAGTCTATTTATGCTGGTGCGCTCGTTTTCGTGTCGCTGCTGCTGGCAGCCGTCACTATCAAAAGAACCGGCCATTCGCCATAGCAAGCCCCGCAACCGATCGCCAGCGATGAGCCGCGGGGCGTACGCGTATCGCGACCTGGACGAGGAGATCTTCGCGCCGCCCGAGTGCACGCATCACCAGCAGCTGCAGCTGGACGGGAGCGGCGCGTGCGGCGGCTACTACGAGAGCCACTCGTCGCCGCTGCAGCTTTCCAAGGCGCCGGGGCTCAGCGAGTCGACCATCCTGCGGCGGCACCTGGCCATGCGCCGCGCCCGCCGCACCAAGATCGTGCTCGTGGGAGGCATCGTCGTGCTGCTGATGTCGACGACGCTGCTCTGCGTGCTCAGCAAGCTGCCGCCGGCCGACAAGTCGGCGCTCGAGCTGGTCATCGGCGCGCCCTACGGAGCACTCCGCCGCGCTGACCTCGCCAACGGCGGTGACGCACTCAAGAACAGCGCGAGTGCGCCAGTGAGTCAAGAAGAAGCGGCGGTAGCGGCCAGAGAGGTGACTGGCAAGCGGTGGGGAGGCGCCATGGGGCAGGGCGTGGGCGACGACGATCCGTACGACCCGCAGCTCGAGCAGTTGGAGGCACCCGAGGCTGGCGAGCAGGAGGAGGAGGAAGAGATGAAAGACCCGTATGACCCCGATGAGGAGGACGACGAGGGAGTGGAGAACGACTGGTAGACGACATGACTATAATACGAACACTATGAGCAACCGACGCGATCAGTCGGTTCGTCTATTAGCACGAGACCAATGTCATTGACACCTTGTTGACGGTCGTGACTCTTGGCACGCCCCCTTCTATCAGGAATGGACGACGCTAACAGCCGGGGGGGGAGGGGGCTACATGCCGCGCACGTCCTTGATGGCGAACACCTGCCGGAAGTCTGTGGGGATGTCGAAGAGCGACGCGTCCAGGTCCGGGTGGAGCTCGAGGCGCTGGAACGTGAAGGCACCGCGCACGGTGAACGCCATGGGCAGCTCGAACTGCACCGGGAAGCCCGGCGGGAGTTTCTGTCGGTCGGGTAATGAAAAACAGAGACGAACAATCGGTCAGTCGCGTCACCACATGATGCAGCAGACGGCGTCGAGCAGCGCGCGTACCATGTGGAAGAACTCTTTGAGGTTCTTGACGTGGTCGCCCGTGGTCGCGAGGAACTCCATGACGGGCACAAAGTCGCGCAGGTGGAACGGGAACTCCTCGGCCATGACCACCTTGGCCTCGAACTCTTTGGCCACGCGGCGCTCCGCCGGGAGCACCGTGAGACTGCGGAACGTGTTCTTATACGCTGGCGCGTCGCCACTCGATGGAGTCGCTCTCTCGGACACGGCAGCTCGTTCTCCAGCTGGTGGCGGCAACGATTCGGTCGCAGTGCGCCGCTTGAAGAAGGCAGCAATCTTGCTGTTCGACTTACTCTCGCTGCTGTGATGACTATCGTCTCCTTTATCCTTCGCGTCGACGCCTCCGTCCGGGAAGAAGTACTCGTTAAAGGATACGGTCGAGGTGAGCGGGTTGGGCAGCGCGCGCAGGTCTCGTTGCTGGAAGAATGCCAGCTTCTCCGCATCTGTCAGCGACGTTGGCGTTCGTGCTGTGAAGGTCGACGCCGGCGTGCCATTGTCAGTATCAGACACGTCCGCGCCATCTCCAGCAAGGACAGACAAGCGCACGCTATCGCTCAAGTCACCACGCGTCATGGAGGAAGCAGCGACATCATCGCTAGCGACCATTGGGCGCGTGTGCCGCACTGTGTACTTGATGGTCACCTCGCGTCGGTCGAGCACGAGTTGGCGCGGCGGCTGCGTGTTCATCCAGAGCAGCACGAAGCTGCCGTGGTGCTCGGCCTGGAACTGGCCGGCGATCGCCGCGTGCTTGACACCGCGCGTCGTCTGACACACTGAGAGCTGCTTATCGTCGAAGAAGTGCGTGGCGCTGAAGCGGAAGTCGCGGCTCGAGGCGGTGAAGCTCCACTCGATGATGTCCCCGGCACAGACGTCCAAGTGCATCTCGACCTTCTTGCCTCGGGGCAGACGCAGCACCTGCAACGCATCGTCCTTGTCGCCGACCGACTCGTTCGACATGCTCATGCTGTGGCTACTGCTGCTTGGACAGCGATTACTACTGCCCTCCAAGTGCGAGGACTCATCACGCGAGCGAGAGAAGAGTCCCCGCTTCGTCTTCATCTTGGCCGTACCGCCTCTAGCGCGATCACCCCTCTCGTCCGCACACTCCTCGTCCTCGTTCGTCTTCTCCCCCTTCTTCGTGAGCTTTGACGCCGTCGTCAGGTGACTCACAAACTCCTGCAGCTCGTCGAGCGGGCCTCCGTCCTTCGTGAAAGACGCGGAAGGAGCTGCCGTCCGCATCCTGCGCTTCGGGTTCACCACCGGCCGGAACTGCGCCGACACGCTAAAGTTGCGCATGCGGTACTTGGTGCCGCCCCAGGGACACTGCCGCGCGCGTCGCCTGCTCGTGTGGCCGGTCGGCGTTGCACTAGAAGTGGCACCGTTGCTGCTTGTGGTGGGTGCGGCTCGGCCCGTCGGCACAAACTCGAGGTCGGTCGTGTTCATGGTAGACGTAGACATGGCCGTCGTGAGCATCAGCTGGAGCGCCAAGTCCACGTTCTCGACGGTCGTCGCGCTCGCGGCCTCGTTCACGTCGTAGAATGTCTTGGCGTCGCGGTCCAGGACCACGGCGTGGCCCGGCGCCTTGACCAGGTTGTTGCCGCGGCCGAGGAACAGGTGCGAGAGCCACCCCTTCTTCCACGTGATGCCGTCGAGGCCCTTGAGCGCCATGTCGCACCGCAGCTGCGCGCCGCGCTTCCAGATGCGGATCGTGTCCGAGGGCAGTACCTGCGAGACCAGCGGCACCCACGAGCGCGCCTCGACGAAGATCTCGGCCGAGAAGTCGGGCAGCTGCTCCAGCGCCTGCACGAAGCGCGGCTCGTGCTGCCGCACCGCGCGCCACACCTGCCGCTCGCTAGCCAGGAACAGCGCGGCCAGCAGCCACTCGTCGTCGCATAGTGCCGCATCGTGCAGACAGCTCCAGCCGTCGCGGTTCTTAGCTGCCACGCGCGCCCCGCGCTCCTGTGTGTTCGCATGCATCAAATATCAGCATCTCGGGTCAGTCTGGAGGGCTACAGGCGATGTTCTGGACGTATACACGCACCAGAAGCAGCTTCACAATAGCGCGCTGGGCGGGCTGCACGACGCGCACGGCCAGGTGCAGCGCCGAGTTGCCGTGCGCGTCGCGCGCTTCCATCAGCTCGTGCACCGCCGAGTCAGCGGCTGCGTCGCTATCGCTGTTCCGGTCGCTATTGCTGCTTCTGGGGGCGCCCGAAGACGCAGAAGAGCACGCCAACACCAGCGCGCGCACGCGTCCGACGTCGCCCTCCCAGATCGCCGCGTGCAGCGCTGGGAGCGGCTCGCCATGCGCGGAAGCCGCCGCCATCGTCGATACCTGCCCTGCGGTCGCTGCGGATTGATGATGAAATGAACTCAGAGTTGAGTTGGGTGCGACATGCCCAAAGTGTATTTTTGTAGGTTGATCTGAAAACGGTTCCTACAGAATCGTCCTGTAGGTTGTAGGTTCAAAGCTGAAGTTCGTTCTCCGCGAACCTAGAGTATTTGTCGTTTTCACGGATTTTGGGCAGCCAATTCGTCGCACAAATCGTCCCATGTAATTATAAAACGCGCTGTGCAAAAACGCTGCAATTTGCGCTTGGAAGGACGCGTTCTTCCCACACGCCGACAAAACAAGAAGCCACCGCAGCAGCAACGACGATGGAGACCGCGCTAGCCATTCTGCCCGTTACGTGCGATGCAGTCGTGATAATTAAAATCGGGGAGCCCCAGACCGACTGCAGAGTGGTGCACGGCACCCCCCCACCACCACCACGTATCGTTCTCGGTGGACAAGAGGTACGTTGTCCTGAAGGAGCGCTCGAAGCGCCTATTTCTCAACAGCACGGCCATCTCGTGGCCAGAGGGCGCGTCAATCTGCGTCAAGGCGACCGTCAACACGCGTCAGCACGACTACCAGTGCCTTCCCGACAGTGACGCGGAGTTCAAGAGCTTCGGCATCCGTCTGTGGGCAGGGCACAAGCGCCAAAATCAGCGACTCTCCTTTTTTTGTATGCCACGCGTGTCCAAACAACTAATCCAATCCACAGAGCAACGGTGGCGCGTATGGCTCAGGCGACGCGCGACATCGCCGAGCTGATCCGCACGAAGAACCGCGAGCCAGTCGGACCGGCGTCGCTGGGGTACTGGGCGACGGTGCAAGCGCGCTAGTCAGACGGCGCATCGATCGCCCGCCCCGACAACGAGACGTTCCGGCAGCCCAACTACATCGGCACTCAGGTCCAGCAGCACTAACAAGAAATCATGGCTGCCGCTGTTGCCGCTATCAACCACGCGCGCCGCATTCACGTCCGCCTGAACGGCGTTGCTATCCCCATTTATATTGACATACAAGAGCTGTGGCGCGCTCTTGGCATGCCCGGGTATGGCTCGCGCCCGCCATACCGTGAACGAGTGGTGCCCTCAACTGGCGAGCCTCATGATATTGCAGATGTAGACCACGCTGAGGGAGAAGATATTGTTTACAGACAACGACACTAAAAGCCGGCCGACACCAAAAGCCAGCAATAAGTGTGGTGCCTTTTTTACAATAAACAAGAAATTCGGAACAACTACCAATAAGAATCTACAATTGTGGAAAAAAATTGACCACTCCCAACGCAATAAAAATGAATGGCGCACAGTAAATCGTCGTTGTTTTCCAAGTATATTCACCTCAGTTTTTAATGGCCCCGCCGCCACGCAAGCAGAGACGGTATACCGTCAAAAAGAAATGCGCCACACTCAAGCTCATCGGCGACGTCGGCGTTGAGGCGGCGGCGAGAGAGCTGGGTTGCCCTCGCGGTATTGTCAGCAACTGGTGGGTACAGCGCAAGGCCATCGAGAGCTTTCGCGGCCTGGCCGCCTCCAAGACGCTGAAGGGTCAGGGACCGAGGGAGTCGTTTCGCTTCGTCTCTGACCTGGTCACTCACATAAAGGACGAGCGCCGCGACGACAAGGTGAGATAATGGATGCATTTTGACCGCTTCATACTATTGATTAACTGTTAATGTTGTATTACCGCAAAATACGCAAAGATGAACGCACCACAAAGATGCACCCACCAAATATTTCAGCCAATCGAATCACAGCCGACCCCAGAAATGACTGAGCCGAACAATGACAGAAATTCTCGAAACAAGGTGGTCTTGTATTTTAGTATCCTACGGAACCGTGGGTCCGATTGGAAAGAACGGACCTGCCTTGTCAAACGCGTTAATGACGGTCTGAGGGCGGATGCAGCGCAGCGCCTCCAAAGCGAGATCAAACATCTCGCGGCGGCGAGCTGCCGCGTCCGTAACGAACGGAGCATGCAAGTGGCGCTCGGCGTACGCGCGGCGGTAGTGCTGTTTTAGCGGGCCCATGACTCCGATGTCGAGTGGCTGGGCGACACATGTCGCTCCAGCGGGTACATACAGTACCATTGTGCCCATATCGGCGAGTCGAGACGCCACTGCGGGGCACTTGTGAACCGAGAGGCTGTCTAGGATTAGAATGCATGGACCATTGACAATGAAAGCCCAA